>JAVLUZ010000143.1:6634003-6727245 GCA_036768485.1 Mermis nigrescens
TGTAATTCACTTTATTCAGAACGCCAATCGAGCTATATGTAAAAAAAGCCGTCAAAGGATAAGAAAAAAATTTATTCCGTAATCGCGAGTGCCACCTAATTTGCCGTTACTGCTGGAGAAGAAAAAGTGACAAATTAGTGATTTTCTTCAATATGCATGTCAACAAAAAATATACCTGATTGGCTTTGTCAAGCTTGGAGTATGCCGCTCAGCCAAGCGATGTAACATTATTTGGCGTTTGATCCGTTAAATTACGATTGACGTATGCCAACAAGAATAAAATTACGTTATTCAGAATGCCGATTCAGCTATACGTAATTCATGTTATTCAGAACGCTGATCGAGCTATACGTAAAAAAGCCATGAAAGTATAAAGAAAAATTTATTCCCTTATCGCGAGTGCCACCTAATTTGCCGTTACTTCCAAAGAAGAAAAAGGGACAAATTAGTGATTTTCTTCAATATGCATGTCAACAAAAATATGCCTAATTGGTTTCGCAAAGCTTGGAGTATGCCGCTCAGCCGAGCAATGTAACGTTATTTGGCCTTCGATCCGATAAATTACAATTGACGTATGCCGACAAGAATATAATTACATTATTCAGAATGCCGATTCAGCGATACGTAAAATACACCTGATTGGTTTCGCCAAGCTTGGAGTATGCCGCTCAACCGAGAGATGGAACGGTATTTGGCATTTGATCCGTTAAATTACAATTGACGTATTCCAACAAGAATAAAATTACATTATTCAGAATGCCAATTGAGCTATATGTAATTCACTTTATTCAGAACGCCGATTGAGCTATACGTAAAAAAACCGCCGAAGGATAAGAAACAAATTTATTCCATAATCGCAAGTGCCACCTAATTCGCCATTACTGCCAGAGAAGAAAAAGTGTCAAATTAGTGATTTTCTTCAATATGCATGTCGACAAAAAATATGCCTGATTGGTTTTGCCAAGCTTGGAGTGTGCCGCTCAGCCGAGCGATGTAACGTTATTTGGCGTTCGATCCGTTAAATTACGATTGACGTATGCCAACAAGAATAAAATTACGTTATTCAGAATGCTGATTCAGCTATACGTAATTCATGTTATTCAGAACGCCGATTGAGCTAAACGTAATTCACATTATTCAGAACGCCGATTGAGCTATACGTAAAAAAAGCCGTCAAAGGATAAGAAAAAATTTATTCCGTAATCGCGAGTGCCACCTAATTTGCCGTTACTGCCGGAGAAGAAAAAGTGACATATTAGTGATTTTCTTCAATATGCATGTCAACAAAAAATATGCCTGATTGGCTTCGCGAAGCTTGGAGTATGCCGCTCAGCCAAGCGATGTAACGTTATTTGGCATTCGATCCGTTAAATTACAATTGACGTATGCCAACAAGAATAAAATTACGTTATTCAGAATGCCGATTCAGCTATACGTAATTCATGTTATTCAGAACGGTGATCGAGCTATACGTAAAAAAGCCATCAAAGGATAAGAAAAAATTTATTTCCTTATCGCGAGTGCCACCTAATTTGCCATTACTGCCTGAGAAGAAAAAGTGACAAATTAGTGATTTTCTTCAATATGCATGTCAACAAAAAATATGCCTGATTGGTTTTGCCAAGCTTGGAGTATGCCGCTCAGCCGAGCGATGTAATGTTATTTGGCGTTCAATCCATTAAATTACGATTGACGTATGCCGACAAGAATAAAATTACGTTATTCAGAATGCCGATTCAGCTATACGTAATTCATGTTATTCAGAACGCCGATCGAGCTATACATAATTCACGTTATTCAGAACGCCGATCAAGCTATACGTAAAAAAGCCGTCAAAGGATAAGAAAAAAATTTGTTCCGTAATCGCGAGTGCCACCTAATTTGCCGTTACTGCCGCAGAAGAAAAAGTGACAAATTAGTGATTTTATTCAATATGCATGTCAACAAAAAATATGCCTGATTGGTTTCGCCAAGCTTGGAGTATGCCGCTCAGCCGAGCAATGTAACTGTTATTTGGCGTTCGATCCGTTAAATTACGATTGACGTATGCCAACAAGAATAAAATTACGTTATTCAGAATGCCGATTCAGCTATATGTAATTCATGTTATTCAGAACGCTGATTGAGCTATACGTAAAAAAGCCATTGAAGGATAAAGAAAAATTTATTCCCTTATCGCGAGTGCCACCTAATTTGCCGTTACTTCCAAAGAAGAAAAAGGGACAAATTAGTGATTTTCTTCAATATGCATGTCAACAAAAATATGCCTGATTGGTTTCGCAAAGCTTGGAGTATGCCGCTCAGCCGAGCAATGTAACGTTATTTGGCCTTAGATCCGTTAAATTACAATTGACGTATGCCAACAAGAATATAGTTACGTTATTCAGAATGCCAATTCAGCAATTCGTAAAATACGCCAGATTGGTTTCGCCAAGCTTGGAGTATGCCGCTCAACCGAGAGATGTAACGTTATTTGGCGTTCAATCCATTAAATTACGATTGACGTATGCCGACAAGAATAAAATTATGTTATTCAGAATGCCGATTCAGCTATACGTAATTCATGTTATTCAGAACGCCAATCGAGCTATACATAATTCACGTTATTCAGAACGCCAATCAAGCTATACGTAAAAAAAGCCGTCAAAGGATAAGAAAAAAATTTGTTCCGTAATCGCGAGTGCCACCTAATTTGCCGTTACTGCCGCAGAAGAAAAAGTGGCAAATTAGTGATTTTATTCAATATGCATGTCAACAAAAAATATGCCTGATTGGTTTTGCCAAGCTTGGAGTATGCCGCTCAGCCAAGCGATGTAACTGTATTTGGCGTTTGATCCGTTAAATTACGATTGACGTATGCCAACAAGAATAAAATTACGTTATTCAGAATGCCGATTCAGCTATATGTAATTCATGTTATTCAGAACGCTGATTGAGCTATACGTAAAAAAGCCATTGAAGGATAAAGAAAAATTTATTCCCTTATCGCGAGTGCCACCTAATTTGCCGTTACTTCCAAAGAAGAAAAAGGGACAAATTAGTGATTTTCTTCAATATGCATGTCAACAAAAAATATGACTGATTGGTTTTGCCAAGCTTGGAGTATGCCGCTCAGCCGAGCGATGTAACATTATTTGGCGTTTGATCCATTAAATTACGATTGACGTATGCCAACAAGAATAAAATTACGTTATTCAGAATGCCGATTCAGCTATATGTAATTCATGTTATTTAGAATGCTGATCGAGCTATACGTAAAAAGCCATCGAAGGATAAGAAAAATTTATTCCCTTATCGCGAGTGCCACCTAATTTGCCGTTACTTCCAAAGAAGAAAAAGGGTCAAATTAGTGATATTCTTCAATATGCATGTCAACAAAAATATGCCTGATTGGTTTCGCAAAGCTTGGAGTATGCCGCTCAGCCGAGCGATGTAACGTTATTTGGCGTTCGATCCATTAAATTACGATTGACGTATGCCAACAAGAATAAAATTACGTTATTCAGAATGCCGATTCAGCTATACGTAATTCATGTTATTCAGAACGCCGATCGAGCTATACATAATTCACGTTATTCAGAACGCCGATCAAGCTATACGTAAAAAGCCGTCAAAGGATAAGAAAAAATTTATTCCGTAATCGCGAGTGCCACCTAATTTGCCGTTACTGCCGGAGAAGAAAAAGTGACAAATTAGTGATTTTCTTCAATATGCATGTCAACAAAAAATATGCCTGATTGGTTTTGCCAAGCTTGGAGTATGCCGCTCAGCCGAGCGATGTAACGTTATTTGGCGTTTGATCCGTTAAATTACGATTGACGTATGCCAACAAGAATAAAATTACGTTATTCAGAATGCCGATTCAGCTATACGTAATTCATGTTATTCAGAACGCTGATTGAGCTATACGTAAAAAAGCCATCGAAGGATAAGAGAAAAATTTATTCCCTTATCGCGAGTGCCACCTAATTTGCCGTTACTGCCAGAGAAGAAAAAGGGACAAATTAGTGATTTTCTTCAATATGCATGTCAACAAAAAATATGCCTGATTGGTTTTGCCAAGCTTGGAGTATGCCGCTCAGCCGAGCGATGTAACGTTATTTGGCGTTTGATCCGTTAAATTACGATTGACGTATGCCAACAAGAATAAAATTACGTTATTCAGAATGCCGATTCAGCTATACGTAATTCATGTTATTCAGAATGCTGATCGAGCTATACGTAAAAAGCCATCGAAGGATAAGAAAAAATTTATTCCCTTATCGCGAGTGCCACCTAATTTGCCGTTACTTCCAGAGAAGAAAAAGGGACAAATTAGTGATTTTCTTCAATATGCATGTCAACAAAAAATATGCCTGATTTGTTTCGCAAAGCTTGGAGTATGCCGCTCAGCCGAGCGATGTAACGTTATTTGGCGTTCGATCCGTTAAATTACGATTGACGTATGCCAACAAGAATAAAATTACGTTATTCAGAATGCCGATTCAGCTATACGTAATTCATGTTATTCAGAACGCTGATCAAGCTATACGTAAAAAAGCCATCGAAGGATAAAGAAAAATTTATTCCCTTATCGCGAGTGCCACCTAATTTGCCGTTACTGCCGGAGAAGAAAAAGTGACAAATTAGTGATTTTCTTCAATATGCATGTCAACAAAAAATATGCCTGATTGGTTTCGCAAAGCTTGGAGTATGCCGCTCAGCCGAGCGATGTAACGTTATTTGGCGTTCGATCCGTTAAATTACGATTGACGTATGCCAACAAGAATAAAATTACGTTATTCAGAATGCCGATTCAGCTATACGTAATTCATGTTATTCAGAACGCCGATCGAGCTATACGTAAAAAAAGCCATCGAAGGATAAGAAAAAATTTATTCCGTAATCGCGAGTGCCACCTAATTTGCCGTTACTGCCGGAGAAGAAAAAGTGACAAATTAGTGATTTTCTTCAATATGCATGTCAACAAAAAATATGCCTGATTGGTTTCGCCAAGCTTGGAGTATGCCGCTCAGCCGAGCGATGTAACGTTATTTGGCGTTTGATCCGTTAAATTACGATTGACGTATGCCAACAAGAATAAAATTACGTTATTCAGAATGCCGATTCAGCTATACGTAATTCATGTTATTCAGAACGCTGATCAAGCTATACGTAAAAAAGCCATCGAAGGATAAGAAAAAATTTATTCCCTTATCGCGAGTGCCACCTAATTTGCCATTACTGCCGGAGAAGAAAAAGTGACAAATTAGTGATTTTCTTCAATATGCATGTCAACAAAAAATATGCCTGATTGGTTTCGCCAAGCTTGGAGTATGCCGCTCAGCCGAGCGATGTAACGTTATTTGGCGTTTGATCCGTTAAATTACAATTGACGTATGCCGACAAGAATAAAATTACGTTATTCAGAATGCCGATTCAGCTATACGTAATTCATGTTATTCAGAACGCCGATCGAGCTATACATAATTCACGTTATTCAGAACGCTAATCAAGCTATATGTAAAAAAAGCCGTCAAAGGATAAGAAAAAATTTATTCCGTAATCGCGAGTGCCACCTAATTTGCCGTTACTGCTGGAGAAGAAAAAGTGACAAATTAGTGATTTTCTTCAATATGCATGTCAACAAAAAATATGCCTGATTGGTTTCGCCAAGCTTGGAGTATGCCGCTCAGCCGAGCGATGTAACGTTATTTGGCGTTCGATCCGTTAAATTACGATTGACGTATGCCAACAAGAATAAAATTACGTTATTCAGAATGCCGATTCAGCTATACGTAATTCATGTTATTCAGAACGCTGATCGAGCTATACGTAAAAAGCCATCGAAGGATAAGAGAAAAATTTATTCCCTTATCGCGAGTGCCACCTAATTTGCCGTTACTTCCAAAGAAGAAAAAGGGACAAATTAGTGATTTTCTTCAATATGCATGTCAACAAAAAATATGCCTGATTGGTTTTGCAAAGCTTGGAGTATGCCGCTCAGCCGAGCAATGTAACGTTATTTGGCCTTTGATCCGTTAAATTACGATTGACGTATGCCAACAAGAATATAATTACGTTATTCAGAATGCCGATTCAGCTATACGTAATTCATGTTATTCAGAACGCTGATCGAGCTATACGTAAAAAAGCCATCGAAGGATAAAGAAAAATTTATTCCCTTATCGCGAGTGCCACCTAATTTGCCGTTACTTCCAAAGAAGAAAAAGGGACAAATTAGTGATTTTCTTCAATATGCATGTCAACAAAAATATGCCTGATTGGTTTCGCAAAGCTTGGAGTATGCCGCTCAGCCGAGCAATGTAACGTTATTTGGCCTTCGATCCGTTAAATTACGATTGACGTATGCCAACAAGAATATAATTACGTTATTCAGAATGCCGATTCAGCGATACGTAAAATACGCCTGATTGGTTTCGCCAAGCTTGGAGTATGCCGCTCAACCGAGAGATGGAACGGTATTTGGCATTCGATCCGTTAAATTACAATTGACGTATTCCGACAAGAATAAAATTACATTATTCAGAACGCCGATTGAGCTATATGTAATTCACGTTATTCAGAACGCCGATCGAGCTATATGTAAAAAAAGCCGTCAAAGGATAAGAAAAAATTTATTCCGTAATCGCGAGTGCCACCTAATTTGCCGTTACTGCCGGAGAAGAAAAAGTGACAAATTAGTGATTTTCTTCAATATGCATGTCAACAAAAAATATGCCTGATTGGCTTTGCGAAGCTTGGAGTATGCCGCTCAGCCGAGCGATGTAACGTTATTTGGCGTTTGATCCGTTAAATTACGATTGACGTATGCCAACAAGAATAAAATTACGTTATTCAGAATGCCGATTCAGCTATACGTAATTCATGTTATTCAGAACGCTGATCGAGCTATACGTAAAAAAGCCATCAAAGGATAAAGAAAAATTTATTCCCTTATCGCGAGTGCCACCTAATTTGCTGTTACTGCCGGAGAAGAAAAAGTGACAAATTAGTGATTTTCTTCAATATGCATGTCAACAAAAAATATGCCTGATTGGTTTTGCCAAGCTTGGAGTATGCTGCTCAGCCGAGCAATGTAACGTTATTTGGCGTTCGATCCGTTAAATTACGATCGACGTATGCCAACAAGAATAAAATTATGTTATTCAGAATGCCGATTCAGCTATACGTAATTCATGTTATTCAGAATGCCAATCGAGCTATACGTAATTCACGTTATTCAGAATGCCGATTGAGCTATACCTAAAAAAGCCGTCTAAGGATAAGAAAAAATTTATTCCGTAATCGCGAGTGCCACCTAATTTGCCGTTACTGCCGGAGAAGAAAAAGTGACAAATTAGTGATTTTCTTCAATATGCATGTCAACAAAAAATATACCTGATTGGCTTTCGCGAAGCTTGGAGTATGCCGCTCAGCCGAGCGATGTAACGTTATTTGGCGTTTGATCCGTTAAATTACGATTGACGTATGCCAACAAGAATAAAATTACGTTATTCAGAATGCCGATTCAGCGATACGTAATTCACGTTATTCAGAATGCCGATCGAGCTATATGTAAAAAAGCCCTCAAAGGATAAGAAACAAATTTATTCCGTAATCGCGAGTGCCACCTAATTTGCCGTTACTGCCGGAGAAGAAAAAGTGACAAATTAGTGATTTTCTTCAATATGCATGTCAACAAAAAATATGCCTGATTGGTTTTGCCAAGCTTGGAGTATGCTGCTCAGCCGAGCAATGTAACGTTATTTGGCGTTCGATCCGTTAAATTACAATCGACGTATGCCAACAAGAATAAAATTACGTTATTCAGAATGCCGATTCAGCTATACGTAATTCATGTTATTCAGAATGCCAATCGAGCTATACGTAATTCACGTTATTCAGAATGCCAATTGAGCTATACCTAAAAAAAGCCGTCAAAGGATAAGAAAAAATTTATTCCGTAATCGCGAGTGCCACCTAATTTGCCATTACTGCCGGAGAAGAAAAAGTGACAAATTAGTGATTTTCTTCAATATGCATGTCAACAAAAAATATGCCTGATTGGTTTCGCCAAGCTTGGAGTATGCCGCTCAGCCGAGCAATGTAACGTTATTTGGCGTTCGATCCGTTAAATTACGATCGATGTATGCCAACAAGAATAAAATTACGTTATTCAGAATGCCGATTCAGCTATACGTAATTCATGTTATTCAGAATGCCGATCGAGCTATGCGTAATTCACGTTATTCAGAATGCCGATTGAGCTATACCTAAAAAAAGCCGTCTAAGGATAAGAAAAAATTTATTCCGTAATCGCGAGTGCCACCTAATTTGCCGTTACTGCCGGAGAAGAAAAAGGGACAAATTCGTGATTTTCTTCTAATATGCATGTCAACAAAAATATGCCTGATTTGTTTCGCAAAGCTTGGAGTATGCCGCTCAGCCGAGCGATGTAACGTTATTTGGCCTTCGATCCGATAAATTACGATTGACGTATGCCAACAAGAATATAATTACGTTATTCAGAATGCCGATTCAGCGATACGTAAAATACGCCTGATTGGTTTCGCCAAGCTTGGAGTATGCCGCTCAACCGAGAGATGGAACAGTATTTGGCATTCGATCCGTTAAATTACAATTGACGTATTCCGACAAGAATAAAATTACATTATTCAGAACGCCGATTGAGCTATATGTAATTCACTTTATTCAGAACGCCAATCGAGCTATATGTAAAAAAAGCCGTCAAAGGATAAGAAAAAAATTTATTCCGTAATCGCGAGTGCCACCTAATTTGCCGTTACTGCCGGAGAAGAAAAAGTGACAAATTAGTGATTTTCTTCAATATGCATGTCAACAAAAAATATGCCTGATTGGCTTTCGCCAAGCTTGGAGTATGCCGCTCAGCCAAGCGATGTAACGTTATTTGGCGTTTGATCCGTTAAATTACGATTGACGTATGCCAACAAGAATAAAATTACGTTATTCAGAATGCCGATTCAGCTATACGTAATTCATGTTATTCAGAACGCTGATCGAGCTATACGTAAAAAAGCCATCAAAGGATAAAGAAAAATTTATTCCCTTATCGCGAGTGCCACCTAATTTGCCGTTACTTCCAAAGAAGAAAAAGGGACAAATTAGTGATTTTCTTCAATATGCATGTCAACAAAAATATGCCTAATTGGTTTCGCAAAGCTTGGAGTATGCCGCTCAGCCGAGCGATGTAACGTTATTTGGCCTTCGATCCGATTAATTACGATTGACGTATGCCGACAAGAATATAATTACATTATTCAGAATGCCGATTCAGCGATACGTAAAATACACCTGATTGGTTTCGCCAAGCTTGGAGTATGCCGCTCAACCGAGAGATGGAACGGTATTTGGCATTTGATCCGTTAAATTACAATTGACGTATTCCAACAAGAATAAAATTACATTATTCAGAATGCCGATTGAGCTATATGTAATTCACTTTATTCAGAACGCCGATCGAGCTATACGTAAAAAAAACCGCCAAAGGATAAGAAACAAATTTATTCCATAATCGCAAGTGCCACCTAATTCGCCATTACTGCCAGAGAAGAAAAAGTGTCAAATTAGTGATTTTCTTCAATATGCATGTCGACAAAAAATATGCCTGATTGGTTTTGCCAAGCTTGGAGTGTGCCGCTCAGCCGAGCAATGTAACGTTATTTGGCGTTCGATCCGTTAAATTACGATTGACGTATGCCAACAAGAATAAAATTACGTTATTCAGAATGCTGATTCAGCTATACGTAATTCATGTTATTCAGAACGCCGATTGAGCTAAACGTAATTCACATTATTCAGAACGCCGATTGAGCTATACGTAAAAAAAGCCGTCAAAGGATAAGAAAAAAATTTATTCCGTAATCGCGAGTGCCACCTAATTTGCCGTTACTGCCGGAGAAGAAAAAGTGACATATTAGTGATTTTCTTCAATATGCATGTCAACAAAAAATATGCCTGATTGGCTTCGCGAAGCTTGGAGTATGCCGCTCAGCCAAGCGATGTAACGTTATTTGGCATTTGATCCGTTAAATTACGATTGACGTATGCCAACAAGAATAAAATTACGTTATTCAGAATGCCGATTCAGCTATACGTAATTCACGTTATTCAGAACGGCTGATCGAAGCTATACGTAAAAAAGCCATCAAAGGATAAGAAAAAATTTATTCCCTTATCTGCGAGTGCCACCTAATTTGCCGTTACTGCCGGAGAAGAAAAAGTGACAAATTAGTGATTTTCTTCAATATGCATGTCAACAAAAAATATGCCTGATTGGTTTCGCCAAGCTTGGAGTATGCCGCTCAGCCGAGCGATGTAACGTTATTTGGCGTTCGATCCGTTAAATTACGATTGACGTATGCCAACAAGAATAAAATTACGTTATTCAGAATGCCGATTCAGAACTATATGTAATTCACTGTTATTCAGAACGCTGATCGAGCTATACGTAAAAAAAGCCATCGAAGGATAAGAAAAAAATTTATTTCCGTAATCGCGAGTGCCACCTAATTTGCCATTACTGCCGGAGAAGAAAAAGTGACAAATTAGTGATTTTCTTCAATATGCATGTCAACAAAAAATATGCCTGATTGGTTTCGCCAAGCTTGGAGTATGCCGCTCAGCCGAGCGATGTAACGTTATTTGGCGTTCGATCCGTTAAATTACGATTGACGTATGCCGACAAGAATAAAATTACGTTATTCAGAATGCCGATTCAGCTATACGTAATTCATGTTATTCAGAACGCCGATCGAGCTATACATAATTCACGTTATTCAGAACGCCGATCAAGCTATACGTAAAAAAAGCCGTCAAAGGATAAGAAAAAATTTATTCCGTAATCGCGAGTGCCACCTAATTTGCCGTTACTGCCGCAGAAGAAAAAGTGACAAATTAGTGATTTTATTCAATATGCATGTCAACAAAAAATATGCCTGATTGGTTTCGCCAAGCTTGGAGTATGCCGCTCAGCCGAGCGATGTAACGTGTATTTGGCGTTTGATCCGTTAAATTACGATTGACGTATGCCAACAAGAATAAAATTACGTTATTCAGAATGCCGATTCAGCTATACGTAATTCATGTTATTCAGAACGCTGATTGAGCTATACGTAAAAAAGCCATTGAAGGATAAAGAAAAATTTATTCCCTTATCGCGAGTGCCACCTAATTTGCCGTTACTTCCAAAGAAGAAAAAGGGACAAATTAGTGATTTTCTTCAATATGCATGTCAACAAAAATATGCCTGATTGGTTTTGCAAAGCTTGGAGTATGCCGCTCAGCCGAGCAATGTAACGTTATTTGGCCTTAGATCCGTTAAATTACAATTGACGGTATGCCAACAAGAATATAGTTACGTTATTCAGAATGCCGATTCAGCTATACGTAATTCATGTTATTCAGAACGCTGATCGAGCTATACGTAAAAAAGCCATCGAAGGATAAGAAAAAAATTTATTCCCTTATCGCGAGTGCCACCTAATTTGCCGTTACTGCCAGAGAAGAAAAAGGGACAAATTAGTGATTTTCTTCAATATGCATGTCAACAAAAAATATGCCTGATTGGTTTTGCCAAGCTTGGAGTATGCCGCTCAACCGAGCGATGTAACGTTATTTGGCGTTCGATCCATTAAATTACGATTGACGTATGCCGACAAGAATAAAATTATGTTATTCAGAATGCCGATTCAGCTATACGTAATTCATGTTATTCAGAACGCCAATCGAGCTATACATAATTCACGTTATTCAGAACGCCAATCAAGCTATATGTAAAAAAAGCCGTCAAAGGATAAGAAAAAATTTGTTCCGTAATCGCGAGTGCCACCTAATTTGCCGTTACTGCCGCAGAAGAAAAAGTGGCAAATTAGTGATTTTATTCAATATGCATGTCAACAAAAAATATGCCTGATTGGTTTTGCCAAGCTTGGAGTATGCCGCTCAGCCAAGCGATGTAACTGTATTTGGCGTTTGATCCGTTAAATTACGATTGACGTATGCCAACAAGAATAAAATTACGTTATTCAGAATGCCGATTCAGCTATATGTAATTCATGTTATTCAGAACGCTGATTGAGCTATACGTAAAAAAGCCATTGAAGGATAAAGAAAAATTTATTCCCTTTTCGCGAGTGCCACCTAATTTGCCGTTACTTCCAAAGAAGAAAAAGGGACAAATTAGTGATTTTCTTCAATATGCATGTCAACAAAAAATATGACTGATTGGTTTCGCCAAGCTTGGAGTATGCCGCTCAGCCGAGCGATGTAACATTATTTGGCGTTTGATCCATTAAATTACAATTGACGTATGCCAACAAGAATAAAATTACGTTATTCAGAATGCCGATTCAGCTATATGTAATTCATGTTATTTAGAATGCTGATCGAGCTATACGTAAAAAAGCCATCGAAGGATAAGAAAAAATTTATTCCCTATATCGCGAGTGCCACCTAATTTGCCGTTACTTCCAAAGAAGAAAAAGGGACAAATTAGTGATATTCTTCAATATGCATGTCAACAAAAATATGCCTGATTGGTTTCGCCAAGCTTGGAGTATGCCGCTCAGCCAAGCGATGTAACTGTTATTTGGCGTTTGATCCGTTAAATTACAATTGACGTATGCCAACAAGAATAAAATTACGTTATTCAGAATGCCGATTCAGCTATACGTAATTCATGTTATTCAGAATGCCGATCGAGCTATACGTAAAAAAAGCCATCAAAGGATAAAGAAAAATTTATTCCGTAATCGCGAGTGCCACCTAATTTGCCGTTACTGCCGGAGAAGAAAAAGTGACAAATTAGTGATTTTCTTCAATATGCATGTCAACAAAAAATATGCCTGATTGGTTTCGCCAAGCTTGGAGTATGCCGCTCAGCCGAGCGATGTAACGTTATTTGGCATTTGATCCGTTAAATTACGATTGACGTATGCCAACAAGAATAAAATTACGTTATTCAGAATGCCGATTCAGCTATACGTAATTCACGTTATTCAGAACGCCAATCGAGCTATATGTAAAAAAAGCCCTCAAAGGATAAGAAAAAAATTTATTCCGTAATCGCGAGTGCCACCTAATTTGCCGTTAGTGCCGGAGAAGAAAAAGTGACAAATTAGTGATTTTCTTCAATATGCATGTCAACAAAAAATATGCCTGATTGGTTTTGCCAAGCTTGGAGTATGCCGCTCAGCCGAGCGATGTAACGTTATTTGGCGTTTGATCCGTTAAATTACGATTGACGTATGCCAACAAGAATAAAATTACGTTATTCAGAATGCTAATTCAGCTATACGTAATTCATGTTATTCAGAACGCCGATCGAGCTATACATAATTCACGTTATTCAGAACGCCAATCGAGCTATACGTAAAAAAAGCCGTCAAAGGATAAGAAAAAATTTATTCCGTAATCGCGAGTGCCACCTAATTTGCCGTTACTGCCGGAGAAGAAAAAGTGACAAATTAGTGATTTTCTTCAATATGCATGTCAACAAAAAATATGCCTGATTGGTTTCGCCAAGCTTGGAGTATGCTGCTCAGCCGAGTGATGTAATGTTATTTGGCGTTTGATCCGTTAAATTACGATTGACGTATGCCAACAAGAATAAAATTACGTTATTCAGAATGCCGATTCAGCTATACGTAATTCATGTTATTCAGAACGCTGACGTTTTCATACGTAAAAGCCATCAAAGGATAAAGAAAAATTTATTCCCTTATCGTGAGTGCCACCTAATTTGCCGTTACTTTCAAAGAAGAAAAAGGGACAAATTCGTGATTTTCTTCAATATGCATGTCAACAAAAATATGCCTGATTGGTTTAGCAAAGCTTGAGTATGCCGCTCAGCCGAGCAATGTAACGTTATTTGGCCTTTGATCCGTTAAATTACGATTGACGTATGCCAACAAGAATATAGTTACGTTATTCAGAATGCCGATTCAGCTATACGTAATTCATGTTATTCAGAACGCTGATCGAGCTATACGTAAAAAAGCCATCGAAGGATAAAGAAAAATTTATTCCGTAATCGCAAGTGCCACCTAATTTGCCATTACTGCCGGAGAAGAAAAAGTGTTAAATTAGTGGGTTTTGCCAAGCTTGGAGTATGCCGCTCAGCCAAGCGATGTAACGCTATTTGGCGTTCGATCCATTAAATTACAATTGACGTATGCCAACAAGAATAAAATTACGTTATTCAGAATGCCAATTCAGCTATACGTAATTCATGTTATTCAGAACGCCGATTGAGCTATACGTAATTCACGTTATTCAGAACGCCAATCGAGCTATACGTAAAAAAGCCCGTCAAAGGATAAGAAAAAAATTTATTCCGTAATTGCGAGTGCCACCTAATTTGCCGTTACTGCTGGAGAAGAAAAAGGGATAAATTAGTGATATTCTTCAATATGCATGTCAACAAAAAAAATGCCTGATTGGTTTTGCAAAGCTTGGAGTATGCCGCTCAGCCAAGCAATGTAACGTTATTTGGCGTTCGATCCATTAAATTATGATTGACGTATGCCAACAAGAATAAAATTACGTTATTCAGAATGATGATTCAGCTATACGTAATTCATATTATTCAGAACGCCAATTGAGCTAAACGTAATTCATTTTATACAGAACGGTGATCAAGCTATACGTAAAAAAGCCATCGAAGGATAAGAAAAAATTTATTTCCTTATCGCGAGTGCCACCTAATTTGCCGTTACTGCCGGAGAAGAAAAAGTGACAAATTAGTGATTTTCTTCAATATGCATGTCAACAAAAAATATGCCTGATTGGTTTTGCCAAGCTTGGAGTATGCCGCTCAGCCAAGCGATGTAACGTTATTTGGCGTTTGATCCGTTAAATTACAATTGACGTATGCCGACAAGAATAAAATTACGTTATTCAGAATGCCGATTCAGCTATACGTAATTCATGTTATTCAGAACACCAATTGAGCTATACATAATTCACGTTATTCAGAACGCCAAACAAGTTATATGTAAAAAAAGCCGTCAAAGGATAAGAAAAATTTATTCCGTAATCGCGAGTGCCACCTAATTTGCCGTTACTGCTCCAGAAGAAAAAGTGACAAATTAGTGATTTTATCCAATATGCATGTCAACAAAAAATATGCCTGATTGGTTTTGCCAAGCTTGGAGTATGCCGCTAAGCCAAGCGATGTAACGTTATTTGGCGTTTGATCCGTTAAATTACGATTGACGTATGCCAACAAGAATAAAATTACTTTATTCAGAATGCCGATTCAGCTATACGTAATTCTTGTTATTCAGAACGCTGATCAAGCTATACGTAAAAAAGCCATCGAAGGATAAGGAAAAATTTATTCCCTTATCGCGAGTGCCACCTAATTTGCCGTTACTTCCAAAGAAGAAAAAGGGACAAATTAGTGATTTTCTTCAATATGCATGTCAACAAAAATATGCCTGATTTGTTTCGCAAAGCTTGGAGTACGCCGCTCAGCCAAGCGATGTAACATTATTTGGCCTTCGATCCGTTAAATTACAATTGACGTATGCCGACAAGAATATAATTACGTTATTCAGAACGCCAATTGAGCTATATGTAAAAAAAGCCCTCAAAGGATAAGAAAAAAATTTATTCCGTAATCGCGAGTGCCACCTAATTTGCCGTTAGTGCCGGAGAAGAAAAAGTGAAAAATTAGTGATTTTCTTCAATATGCATGTCAACAAAAAATATGCCTGATTGGTTTCGCCAAGCTTGGAGTATGCTGCTCAGCCTAGCAATGTAACGTTATTTGGCGTTCGATCCGTTAAATTACGATCGACGTATGCCAACAAGAATAAAATTACATTATTCAGAATGCCGATTCAGCTATACGTAATTCATGTCATTCAGAATGCCGATTGAGCTATACGTAATTCACGTTATTCAGAACGCCGATTGAGCTATACCTAAAAAAGCCGTCTAAGGATAAGAAAAAAATTTATTCCGTAATCGCGAGTGCCACCTAATTTGCCATTACTGCCGGAGAAGAAAAAGTGACAAATTAGTGATTTTCTTCAATATGCATGTCAACAAAAAATATGACTGATTGGTTTCGCCAAGCTTGGAGTATGCCGCTCAGCAAAGCAATGTAACGTTATTTGGCGTTCGATCCATTAAATTACGATTGACGTATGCCAACAAGAATAAAATTACGTTATTCAGAATGCCAATTCAGCTATACGTAATTCATGTTATTCAGAACGCCGATTGAGCTATACGTAATTCACGTTATTCAGAACGCCAATCGAGCTATACGTAAAAAAACCCGTCAAAGGATAAGAAAAAAATTTATTCCGTAATTGCGAGTGCCACCTAATTTGCCGTTACTGCTGGAGAAGAAAAAGTGATAAATTAGTGATTTTCTTCAATATGCATGTCAACAAAAAAATATGCCTGATTGGTTTTGCAAAGCTTGGAGTATGCCGCTCAGCCGAGCAATGTAACGTTATTTGGTGTTCGATCCATTAAATTACAATTGACGTATGCCAACAAGAATAAAATTACGTTATTCAGAATGCCAATTCAGCTATACGTAATTCATGTTATTCAGAACGCCGATTGAGCTATACGTAATTCACGTTATTCAGAACGCCAATCGAGCTATACGTAAAAAAAGCCATTAAAGGATAAGAAAAAATTTATTCCGTAATTGCGAGTGCCACCTAATTTGCCGTTACTGCTGGAGAAGAAAAAGTGATAAATTAGTGATATTCTTCAATATGCATGTCAACAAAAAATATGCCTGATTGGTTTCGCCAAGCTTGGAGTATGCCGCTCAGCCAAGCGATGTAACGTTATTTGGCGTTCGATCCATTAAATTACAATTGACGTATGCCAACAAGAATAAAATTACGTTATTCAGAATGCCAATTCAGCTATACGTAATTCATGTTATTCAGAACGCCGATTGAGCTATACGTAATTCACGTTATTCAGAACGCCAATCGAGCTATACGTAAAAAAACCCGTCAAAGGATAAGAAAAAAATTTATTCCGTAATTGCGAGTGCCACCTAATTTGCCGTTACTGCTGGAGAAGAAAAAGGGACAAATTAGTGATTTTCTTCAATATGCATGTCAACAAAAAATATGCCTGATTGGTTTCGCAAAGCTTGGAGTATGCCGCTCAGCCAAGCAATGTAACGTTATTTGGCGTTCGATCCATTAAATTATGATTGACGTATGCCAACAAGAATAAAATTACGTTATTCAGAATGCTGATTCAGCTATACGTAATTCATATTATTCAGAACGCCAATTGAGCTAAACGTAATTCATTTTATACAGAACGGTGATCAAGCTATACGTAAAAAAGCCATCGAAGGATAAGAAAAAATTTATTTCCTTATCGCGAGTGCCACCTAATTTGCCGTTACTGCCGGAGAAGAAAAAGTGACAAATTAGTGATTTTCTTCAATATGCATGTCAACAAAAAATATGCCTGATTGGTTTCGCCAAGCTTGGAGTATGCCGCTCAGCCAAGCGATGTAACGTTATTTGGCGTTTGATCCGTTAAATTACAATTGACGTATGCCGACAAGAATAAAATTACGTTATTCAGAATGCCGATTCAGCTATACGTAATTCATGTTATTCAGAACGCCAATTGAGCTATACATAATTCACGTTATTCAGAACGCCAAACAAGCTATATGTAAAAAAGCCGTCAAAGGATAAGAAAAAAATTTATTCCGTAATCGCGAGTGCCACCTAATTTGCCGTTACTGCTCGCAGAAGAAAAAGTGACAAATTAGTGATTTTCTTCAATATGCATGTCAACAAAAAATATGCCTGATTGGTTTTGCCAAGCTTGGAGTATGCCGCTCAGCCAAGCGATGTAACGTTATTTGGCGTTTGATCCGTTAAATTACGATTGACGTATGCCAACAAGAATAAAATTACGTTATTCAGAATGCCGATTCAGCTATACGTAATTCTTGTTATTCAGAACGCTGATCAAGCTATACGTAAAAAAGCCATCGAAGGATAAGAAAAAATTTATTCCCTTATCGCGAGTGCCACCTAATTTGCCGTTACTTCCAAAGAAGAAAAAGGGACAAATTAGTGATTTTCTTCAATATGCATGTCAACAAAAATATGCCTGATTTGTTTCGCAAAGCTTGGAGTATGCCGCTCAGCCAAGCGATGTAACATTATTTGGCCTTCGATCCGTTAAATTACAATTGACGTATGCCGACAAGAATATAATTACGTTATTCAGAACGCCAATTGAGCTATATGTAACAAAAGCCGCTCAAAGGATAAGAAAAAAATTTATTCCGTAATCGCGAGTGCCACCTAATTTGCCGTTAGTGCCGGAGAAGAAAAAGTGACAAATTAGTGATTTTCTTCAATATGCATGTCAACAAAAAATATGCCTGATTGGTTTCGCCAAGCTTGGAGTATGCCGCTCAGCCTAGCAATGTAACGTTATTTGGCGTTCGATCCGTTAAATTACGATCGACGTATGCCAACAAGAATAAAATTACATTATTCAGAATGCCGATTCAGCTATACGTAATTCATGTCATTCAGAATGCCGATTGAGCTATACGTAATTCACGTTATTCAGAACGCCGATTGAGCTATACCTAAAAAAGCCGTCTAAGGATAAGAAAAAAATTTATTCCGTAATCGCGAGTGCCACCTAATTTGCCATTACTGCCGGAGAAGAAAAAGTGACAAATTAGTGATTTTCTTCAATATGCATGTCAACAAAAAATATGCCTGATTGGTTTCGCCAAGCTTGGAGTATGCCGCTCAGCCGAGCAATGTAACGTTATTTGGCGTTCGATCCGTTAAATTACGATTGACGTATGCCAACAAGAATAAAATTACGTTATTCAGAATGCCAATTCAGCTATACGTAATTCATGTTATTCAGAACGCTGATCGAGCTATACGTAAAAAAGCCATCGAAGGATAAGAAAAAATTTATTCCCTTATCGCGAGTGCCACCTAATTTGCCGTTACTGCCGGAGAAGAAAAAGTGACAAATTAGTGATTTTCTTCAATATGCATGTCAACAAAAAATATGCCTGATTGGTTTCGCCAAGCTTGGAGTATGCCGCTCAGCCGAGCGATGTAACGTTATTTGGCGTTTGATCCGTTAAATTACAATTGACGTATGCCAACAAGAATAAAATTACGTTATTCAGAATGCCAATTCAGCTATACATAATTCATGTTATTCAGAACGCCGATCGAGCTATACATAATTCACGTTATTCAGAACGCCAATTGAGCTATACGTAAAAAAGCCATCAAAGGATAAGAAAAAATTTATTCCTTAATCGCGAGTGCCACCTAATTTGCCATTACTGCCGGAGAAGAAAAAGTGACAAATTAGTGATTTTCTTCAATATGCATGTCAACAAAAAATATGCCTGATTGGTTTCGCCAAGCTTGGAGTATGCCGCTCAGCCGAGCAATGTAACGTTATTTGGCGTTTGATCCGTTAAATTACGATTGACGTATGCCAACAAGAATAAAATTACGTTATTCAGAATGCCGATTCAGCTATACGTAATTCATGTTATTCAGAACGCTGATCAAGCTATACGTAAAAAAGCCATTGAAGGATAAGAAAAAATTTATTCCTTTATCGCGAGTGCCACCTAATTTGCCGTTACTGCCGGAGAAGAAAAAGTAACAAATTAGTGATTTTCTTCAATATGCATGTCAACAAAAAATATGCCTGATTGGTTTCGCCAAGCTTGGAGTATGCCGCTCAGCCGAGCGATGTAACGTTATTTGGCGTTTGATCCGTTAAATTACGATTGACGTATGCCAACAAGAATAAAATTACGTTATTCAGAATGCCGATTCAGCTATACGTAATTCATGTTATTCAGAACGCCGATTGAGCTATACGTAATTCACGTTATTCAGAACGCCAATTGAGCTATACGTAAAAAAAGCCGCCAAAGGATAAGAAAAAAATTTATTCCGTAATTGCGAGTGCCACCTAATTTGCCGTTACTGCCGGAGAAGAAAAAGTGACAAATTAGTGATTTTCTTCAATATGCATGTCAACAAAAAATATGCCTGATTGGTTTCGCCAAGCTTGGAGTATGCCGCTCAGCCGAGCGATGTAACGTTATTTGGCGTTCGATCCGTTAAATTACAATTGACGTATGCCAACAAGAATAAAATTATGTTATTCAGAATGCCGATTCAGCTATACGTATTTCATGTTATTCAGAACGCTGATTGAGCTATACGTAAAAAAGCCATCGAAGGATAAGAAAAAATTTATTCCCTTATCGCGAGTGCCACCTAATTTGCCATTACTGCCGGAGAAGAAAAAGTGACAAATTAGTGATTTTCTATCAATATGCATGTCAACAAAAAATATGCCTGATTGGTTTTGCCAAGCTTGGAGTATGCCGCTCAGCCGAGCAATGTAACGTTATTTGGCGTTCGATCCGTTAAATTACGATCAACGTATGCCTACAAGGAATAAAATTACGTTATTCAGAATGCCGATTCAGCTATACGTAATTCATGTTATTCAGAATGCCAATCGAGCTATACGTAATTCACGTTATTCATTATGCCAATTGAGCTATACGTAAAAAAAGCCGTCAAAGGATAAGAAAAAAATTTATTCCGTAATTGCGAGTGCCACCTAATTTGCCATTACTGCCGGAGAAGAAAAAGTGACAAATTGATGATTTTCTTCAATATGCATGTCAACAAAAAATATGCCTGATTGGTTTTGCCAAGCTTGGAGTATGCCGCTCAGCCAAGCAATGTAACATTATTTGGCATTTGATCCATTAAATTACAATTGACGTATTCCAAGAAGAATAAAATTACATTATTCAGAACGCCGATTCAGCTATATGTAATTCTTGTTATTCAGAACGCTGCGAGCTATACATAAAAAAGCCATCAAAGGATAAGAAAAAATTTATTCCCTTATTGCAAGTGCCACCTAATTTGCCGTTACTGCCGGAGAAGAAAAAGTGACAAATTAGTGATTTTCTTCAATATGCATGTCAACAAAAAATATGCCTGATTGGTTTCGCCAAGCTTGGAGTATGCCGCTCAGCCGAGCAATGTAACGTTATTTGGCGTTCGATCCGTTAAATTACGATTGATGTATACCAACAAGAATAAAATTACGTTATTCAGAATGCCGATTCAGCTATACGTAATTCATGTTATTCAGAACGCTGATTGAGCTATACGTAAAAAAGCCATCGAAGGATAAGAAAAAAATTTATTCCCTTATTGCGAGTGCCACCTAATTTGCTGTTACTGGCGGAGAAGAAAAAGTGACAAATTAGTGATTTTCTTCAATATGCATGTCAACAAAAAATATGCCTGATTGGTTTCGCCAAGCTTGGAGTATGCTGCTCAGCCAAGCGATGTAACGTTATTTGGCGTTCGATCCGTTAAATTACGATTGACGTATGCCAACAAGAATAAAATTACGTTATTCAGAATGCCGATTCAGCTATACATAATTCATGTTATTCAGAATGCCAATTGAGCTATACGTAATTCACGTTATTCAGAACGCCAATCGAGCTATACGTAAAAAAAGCCGTCAAAGGATAAGAAAAAATTTATTCCGTAATTGCGAGTGCCACCTAATTTGCCGTTACTGCTGGAGAAGAAAAAGGGACAAATTAGTGATATTCTTCAATATGCATGTCAACAAAAAATATGCCTGATTGGTTTCGCAAAGTTTGGAGTATGCCGCTCAGCCGAGCAATGTAACGTTATTTGGCCTTCGATCTGTTAAATTACGATTGACGTATGCCAACAAGAATATAATTACGTTATTCAGAATGCCGATTCAGCGATACGTAATTCACATTATTCAGAATGCCAATTGAGCTATATGTAAAAAAAGCCCTCAAAGGATAAGAAAAAAATTTATTCCATGATCGCGAGTGCCACATAATTTGCCGTTAGTGCCGGAGAAGAAAAAGTGACAAATTAGTGATTTTCTTCAATATGCATGTCAACAAAAAATATGCCTGATTGGTTTCGCCAAGCTTGGAGTATGCCGCTCAGCCAAGCGATGTAACGTTATTTGGCGTTTGATCCGTTAAATTACGATCAACGTATGCCAACAAGAATAAAATTACGTTATTCAGAATGCCGTTTCAGCTATACGTAATTCATGTTATTCAGAATGCCGATCGAGCTATACGTAATTCGCGTTATTCAGATCGCCAATTGAGCTATACCTAAAAAAAGCCGTCAAAGGATAAGAAAAAAATTTATTCCATGATCGCGAGTGCCACCTAATTTGCCATTACTGCCGGAGAAGAAAAAGTGACAAATTGAGTGATTTTCTTCAATATGCATGTCAACAAAAAATATGCCTGATTGGTTTCGCCAAGCTTGGAGTATGCCGCTCAGCCAAGCAATGTAACGTTATTTGGCATTTGATCCGTTAAATTACAATTGACGTATGCCGACAAGAATAAAATTACATTATTCAGAATGCCGATTCAGCTATACGTAATTCATGTTATTCAGAACGCCGATTGAGCTATACGTAAAAAAAGTCGTTAAAGGATAAGAAAAAAATTTATTCCGTAATCGCGAGTGCCACCTAATTTGCCGTTACTGCCGGAGAAGAAAAAGTGACAAATTAGTGATTTTCTTCAATATGCATGTCAACAAAAAATATGCCTGATTGGTTTCGCCAAGCTTGGAGTATGCCGCTCAGCCGAGCGATGTAACGTTATTTGGCGTTCGATCCGTTAAATTACGATTGACGTATGCCAACAAGAATAAAATTACGTTATTCAGAATGCCGATTCAGCTATACGTAATTCATGTTATTCAGAACGCTGATCGAGCTATACGTAAAAAAGCCATCAAAGGATAAAGAAAAATTTATTCCGTTATCGCGAGTGCCACCTAATTTGCCGTTACTTCCAAAGAAGAAAAAGGGACAAATTAGTGATTTTCTTCAATATGCATGTCAACAAAAATATGCCTGATTGGTTTCGCAAAGCTTGGAGTATGCCGCTCAGCCGAGCGATGTAACGTTATTTGGCCTTCGATCCGTTAAATTACGATTGACGAATGCCGACAAGAATATAATTACGTTATTCAGAATGCCAATTCAGCGATACGTAAAATACGCCTGATTGGTTTTGCCAAGCTTGGAGTATGCCGCTCAACCGAGAGATGGAATGGTATTTGGCATTCGATCCGTTAAATTACAATTGACGTATTCTGACAAGAATAAAATTACATTATTCAGAACGCCGATTGAGCTATATGTAATTCACTTTATTCAGAACGCTGATTGAGCTATACGTAAAAAAAGCCGTCAAAGGATAAGAAAAAAATTTATTCCGTAATCGCGAGTGCCACCTAATTTGCCGTTACTGCCGGAGAAGAAAAAGTGACAAATTAGTGATTTTCTTCAATATGCATGTCAACAAAAAATATGCCTGATTGGTTTCGCCAAGCTTGGAGTATGCCGCTCAGCCGAGCGATGTAACGTTATTTGGCGTTCGATCCATTAAATTACGATTGACGTATGCCAACAAGAATAAAATTACGTTATTCAGAATGCCGATTCAGCTATACGTAATTCATGTTATTCAGAACGCTGATCGAGCTATACGTAAAAAAGCCATCAAAGGATAGGAAAAAAATTTATTCCCTTATCGCGAGTGCCACCTAATTTGCCGTTACTTCCAAAGAAGAAAAAGAGACAAATTAGTGATATTCTTCAATATGCATGTCAACAAAAAAATGCCTGATTGGTTTTGCCAAGCTTGGAGTATGCCGCTCAGCCGAGGCGATGTAACGTTATTTGGCGTTCGATCCGTTAAATTACAATTGACATATGCCAACAAGAATAAAATTACGTTATTCAGAATGCCGATTCAGCTATACGTAATTCATGTTATTCAGAACGCTGATCGAGCTATACGTAAAAAAGCCATCGAAGGATAAGAAAAAATTTATTCCGTAATCGCGAGTGCCACCTAATTTGCCGTTACTTCCAAAGAAGAAAAAGGGACAAATTAGTGATTTTCTTCAATATGCATGTCAACAAAAATATGCCTGATTGGTTTCGCAAAGCTTGGAGTATGCCGCTCAGCCGAGCAATGTAACGTTATTTGGCCTTTGATCCGTTAAATTACGATTGACGTATGCCAACAAGAATATAATTACGTTATTCAGAATGCCAATTCAGCGATACGTAATTCACGTTATTCAGAACGCTGATCGAGCTATACGTAAAAAAAGCCGTCAAAGGATAAGAAAAAAATTTATTCCGTAATCGCGAGTGCCACCTAATTTGCCGTTACTGCCGGAGAAGAAAAAGTGACAAATTAGTGATTTTCTTCAATATGCATGTCAACAAAAAATATGCCTGATTGGTTTCGCCAAGCTTGGAGTATGCCGCTCAGCCGAGCGATGTAACGTTATTTGGCGTTCGATCCGTTAAATTACGATCAACGTATGCCAACAAGAATAAAATTACGTTATTCAGAATGCCGATTCAGCTATACGTAATTCATGTTATTCAGAATGCCGATCGAGCTATACGTAATTCACGTTATTCAGAACGCCAATTGAGCTATACGTAAAAAAGCCGTCAAAGGATAAGAAAAAAATTTATTCCGTAATCGCGAGTGCCACCTAATTTGCCGTTACTGCCGGAGAAGAAAAAGTGACAAATTAGTGATTTTCTTCAATATGCATGTCAACAAAAAATATGCCTGATTGGTTTCGCCAAGCTTGGAGTATGCCGCTCAGCCGAGCGATGTAACGTTATTTGGCGTTTGATCCGTTAAATTACGATTGACGTATGCCAACAAGAATAAAATTACGTTATTCAGAATGCCGATTCAGCTATACGTAATTCATGTTATTCAGAACGCTGATCGAGCTATACGTAAAAAAGCCATTGAAGGATAAGAAAAAATTTATTCCCTTATCGCGAGTGCCACCTAATTTGCCGTTACTGCCGGAGAAGAAAAAGTGACAAATTAGTGATTTTCTTCAATATGCATGTCAACAAAAATATGCCTGATTGGTTTCGCCAAGCTTGGAGTATGCCGCTCAGCCGAGCGATGTAACGTTATTTGGCGTTTGATCCGTTAAATTACGATTGACGTATGCCAACCAAGAATAAAATTACGTTATTCAGAATGCCGATTCAGCTATACGTAATTCATGTTATTCAGAACGCCAATTGAGCTATACGTAATTCACGTTATTCAGAATGCCAATCGAGCTATACGTAAAAAAAGCCGTCAAAGGATAAGAAAAAAATTTATTCCGTAATTGCGAGTGCCACCTAATTTGCCGTTACTGCCGGAGAAGAAAAAGGGACAAATTAGTGATTTTCTTCAATATGCATGTCAACAAAAAATATGCCTGATTGGTTTCGCAAAGCTTGGAGTATGCCGCTCAGCCGAGCGATGTAACGTTATTTGGCGTTCGATCCGTTAAATTACGATTGACGTATGCCAACAAGAATAAAATTACGTTATTCAGAATGCCGATTCAGCTATACGTAATTCATGTTATTCAGAATGCCAATTGAGCTATACGTAATTCACGTTATTCAGAACGCCAATCGAGCTATACGTAAAAAAAGCCGTCAAAGGATAAGAAAAAATTTATTCCGTAATCGCGAGTGCCACCTAATTTGCCGTTACTGCCGGAGAAGAAAAAGTGACAAATTAGTGATTTTCTTCAATATGCATGTCAACAAAAAATATGCCTGATTGGTTTCGCCAAGCTTGGAGTATGCCGCTCAGCCAAGCGATGTAACGTTATTTGGCGTTTGATCCGTTAAATTACGATCGACGTATGCCTACAAGAATAAAATTACGTTATTCAGAATGCCGATTCAGCTATACGTAATTCATGTTATTCAGAATGCCGATCGAGCTATACGTAATTCACGTTATTCAGAATGCCGATTAAGCTATACGTAAAAAAAGCCGTCAAAGGATAAGAAAAAAATTTATTCCGTAATCGCGAGTGCCACCTAATTTGCCGTTACTGCCGGAGAAGAAAAAGTGACAAATTAGTGATTTTCTTCAATATGCATGTCAACAAAAAATATGCCTGATTGGTTTTGCCAAGCTTGGAGTATGCCGCTCAGCCGAGCGATGTAACGTTATTTGGCGCTTGATCCGTTAAATTACGATTGACGTATGCCAACAAGAATAAAATTACGTTATTCAGAATGCCGATTCAGCTATACGTAATTCATGTTATTCAGAACGCTGATCGAGCTATACGTAAAAAAGCCATTGAAGGATAAGAAAAAATTTATTCCGTAATCGCGAGTGCCACCTAATTTGCCGTTACTGCCGGAGAAGAAAAAGTGACAAATTAGTGATTTTCTTCAATATGCATGTCAACAAAAAATATGCCTGATTGGTTTTGCCAAGCTTGGAGTATGCCGCTCAGCCGAGCGATGTAACGTTATTTGGCGTTTGATCCGTTAAATTACGATTAACGTATGCCAACAAGAATAAAATTACGTTATTCAGAATGCCGATTCAGCTATACGTAATTCATGTTATTCAGAATGTCGATCGAGCTATACGTAATTCGCGTTATTCAGATCGCCGATTGAGCTATACCTAAAAAAGCCGTCAAAGGATAAGAAAAAATTTATTCCGTAATCGCGAGTGCCACCTAATTTGCCGTTATTGCCAGAGAAGAAAAAGTGACAAATTAGTGATTTTCTTCAATATGCATGTCAACAAAAAATATGCCTGATTGGTTTCGCCAAGCTTGGAGTATGCCGCTCAGCCGAGCAATGTAACGTTATTTGGCATTCGATCCGTTAAATTACAATTGACGTATGCCGACAAGAATAAAATTACATTATTCAGAACGCCGATTGAGCTATATGTAATTCACTTCATTAAGAACGCCGATTGAGCTATACGTAAAAAAAGCCGTCAAAGGATAAGAAAAAAATTTATTCCGTAATCGCGAGTGCCACCTAATTTGCCGTTACTGCCGGAGAAGAAAAAGTGACAAATTAGTGATTTTCTTCAATATGCATGTCAACAAAAAATATGCCTGATTGGTTTCGCCAAGCTTGGAGTATGCCGCTCAGCCGAGCGATGTAACGTTATTTGGCGTTTGATCCGTTAAATTACGATTGACGTATGCCAACAAGAATAAAATTACGTTATTCAGAATGCCGATTCAGCTATACGTAATTCATGTTATTCAGAACGCTGATCGAGCTATACGTAAAAAAGCCATCAAAGGATAAAGAAAAATTTATTCCGTTATTGCGAGTGCCACCTAATTTGCCATTACTTCCAAAGAAGAAAAAGGGACAAATTAGTGATTTTCTTCAATATGCATGTCAACAAAAATATGCCTGATTTGGTTTTTGCAAAGCTTGGAGTATGCCGCTCAGCCGAGCGATGTAACGTTATTTGCCGTTCGATCCGTTAAATTATGACTGACGTATGCCAACAAGAATAAAATTACGTTATTCAGAATGCCGATTCAGCTATACGTAATTCATGTTATTCAGAATGCCGATCGAGCTATACGTAATTCACTTTATTCAGAACGCCGATTGAGCTATACGTAAAAAAAGCCGTCAAAGGATAAGAAAAAAATTTATCCCGTAATCGCGAGTGCCACCTAATTTGCCATTAGTGCCGCAGAAGAAAAAGTGACAAATTAGTGATTTTCTTCAATATGCATGTCAACAAAAAATATGCCTGATTGGTTTCGCCAAGCTTGCAGTATGCCGCTCAGCCAAGCGATGTAACGTTATTTGGCGTTTGATCCGTTAAATTATGATCGACGTATGCCAACAAGAATAAAATTATGTTATTCAGAATGCTGATTAGAAGAAAAAGTGACAAATTAGTGATTTTCTTCAATATGCATGTCAGCAAAAAATATGCCTGATTGGTTTCACCAAGCTTGGAGTATGCCGCTCAGCCAAGTGATGTAACGTTATTTGGCATTCGATCCGTTAAATTATGATTGACGTATCCCGACAAGAATATAGTTACGTTATTCAGAATGCCGATTCAGTGATACGTAAAATACGCCTGATTGGTATTGCCAAGCTTGGAGTATGCCGCTCAACCAAGAGATGGAATGGTATTTGGCATTTGATCCGTTAAATTACAATTGACGTATGCCAACAAGAATAAAATTACGTTATTCAGAATGCCGATTCAGCTATACGTAATTCATGTTATTCAGAACGCTGATCGAGCTATACGTAAAAAAGCCATTGAAGGATAAGAAAAAATTTATTCCCTTATCGCGAGTGCCACCTAATTTGCTGTTACTGCCGGAGAAGAAAAAGTGACAAATTAGTGATTTTCTTCAATATGCATGTCAACAAAAATATGCCTGATTTGTTTTTTGCAAAGCTTGGAGTATGCCGCTCAGCCGAGCGATGTAACGTTATTTGGCCTTAGATCCGTTAAATTACGATTGACGTATGCCAACAAGAATAAAATTACGTTATTCAGAATGCCGATTCAGCTATACGTAATTCATGTTATTCAGAATGCCGATCGAGCTATACGTAATTCACTTTATTCAGAACGCCGATTGAGCTATACGTAAAAAAAGCCGTCAAAGGATAAGAAAAAAATTTATTCCGTAATTGCGAGTGCCACCTAATTTGCCGTTACTGCCAGAGAAGAAAAAGTGACAAATTAGTGATTTTCTTCAATATGCATGTCAACAAAAAATATGCCTGATTGGTTTTGCCAAGCTTGGAGTATGCCGCTCAGCCAAGCGATGTAACGTTATTTGGCGTTCGATCCATTAAATTACGATTGACGTATGCCAACAAGAATAAAATTACGTTATTCAGGATGCCGATTCAGCTATACGTAATTCATGTTATTCAGAACGCTGATCGAGCTATACGTAAAAAAGCCATCAAAGGATAGGAAAAAATTTATTCCCTTATCGCGAGTGCCACCTAATTTGCCGTTACTTCCAAAGAAGAAAAAGAGACAAATTAGTGATATTCTTCAATATGCATGTCAACAAAAAAATGCCTGATTGGTTTTGCCAAGCTTGGAGTATGCCGCTCAGCCGGGCGATGTAACGTTATTTGGCGTTTGATCCATTAAATTACAATTGACGTATGCCAACAAGAATAAAATTACGTTATTCAGAATGCCGATTCAGCTATACGTAATTCATGTTATTCAGAACGCTGATTGAGCTATATGTAAAAAAGCCATCAAAGGATAGGAAAAAATTTATTCACTTATTGCGAGTGCCACCTAATTTGCCATTACTTCCAAAGAAGAAAAAGGGACAAATTAGTGATATTCTTCAATATGCATGTCAACAAAAAATGCCTGATTGGTTTCACAAAGCTTGGTGTATGCCGCTCAGCTGAGCAATGTAACGTTATTTTGCCTTTGATCCATTAAATTACGATTGACGTTACCAACAAGAATATAATTACGTTATTCAGAATGCCAATTCAGCAATACGTAATTCACGTTATTCAGAACGCCGATCGAGCTATATGTAAAAAAGCCCTCAAAGGATAAGAAAAAAATTTATCCCGTAATCGCGAGTGCCACCTAATTTGCCATTAGTGCCGCAGAAGAAAAAGTGACAAATTAGTGATTTTCTTCAATATGCATGTCAACAAAAAATATGCCTGATTGGTTTCGCCAAGCTTGGAGTATGCCGCTCAGCCAAGCGATGTAACGTTATTTGGCGTTCGATCCGTTAAATTATGATCGACGTATGCCAACAAGAATAAAATTATGTTATTCAGAATGCTGATTAGAAGAAAAAGTGACAAATTAGTGATTTTCTTCAATATGCATGTCAGCAAAAAATATGCCTGATTGGTTTCACCAAGCTTGGAGTATGCCGCTCAGCCAAGCGATGTAACGTTATTTGGCGTTTGATCCGTTAAATTATGATTGACGTATCCCGACAAGAATAAAATTACGTTATTCAGAATGCCGATTCAGCTATACGTAATTCATGTTATTCAGAACGCCGATTGAGCTATACGTAATTCACGTTATTCAGAACGCCAATCGAGCTATACGTAAAAAAAGCCGTCAAAGGATAAGAAAAAATTTATTCCGTAATTGCGAGTGCCACCTAATTTGCCATTACTGCTATAGAAGAAAAAGGGACAAATTAGTGATATTCTTCAATATGCATGTCAACAAAAAAAATACCTGATTGGTTTTGCAAAGCTTGGAGTATGCCGCTCAGCCAAGCGATGTAACGTTATTTGGCGTTTGATCCGTTAAATTATGATTGACGTATGCCAACAAGAATAAAATTACGTTATTCAGAATGCTGATTCAGCTATACGTAATTCATATTATTCAGAACGCCAATTGAGCTAAACATAATTCACATTATTCAGAACGCCAATTGAGCTATACGTAAAAAAGCCGTCAAAGGATAAGAAAAAATTTATTCCGTAATTACGAGTGCCACCTAATTTGCCGTTACTGCTGGAGAAGAAAAAGGGACAAATTAGTGATATTCTTCAATATGCATGTCAACAAAAAAATGCCTGATTGGTTTCACAAAGCTTGGAGTATGCCGCTCAGCCAAGCGATGTAATGTTATTTGGCGTTCGATCCATTAAATTACGATTGACGTATGCCAACAAGAATAAAATTACGTTATTCAGAATGCCAATTCAGCTATACGTAATTCATGTTATTCAAAACGCTGCGAGCTATACGTAAAAAAGCCATCGAAGGATAAGAAAAAATTTATTCCCTTATCGCGAGTGCCACCTAATTTGCCGTTACTTCCAAAGAAGAAAAAGGGACATATTAGTGATTTTCTTCAATATGCATGTCAACAAAAAATATGCCTGATTGGTTTTGCCAAGCTTGGAGTGTGCCGCTCAGCCCAGCAATGTAACGTTATTTGGCATTCGATCCGTTAAATTATGATTGACGTATGCCAACAAGAATAAAATTACATTATTCAGAATGCTGATTCAGCTATACGTAATTCATATTATTCAGAACGCCAATTGAGCTAAACGTAATTCACATTATTCAGAACGCCAATTGAGCTATATGTAAAAAAAGCCGTCAAAGGATAAGAAAAAAATTTATTCCGTAATTGCGAGTGCCACCTAATTTGCCGTTACTGCTGGAGACGAAAAAGGGACAAATTAGTGATATTCTTCAATATGCATGTCAACAAAAAATATGCCTGATTGGTTTCGCCAAGCTTGGAGTATGCCGCTCAGCCGAGCGATGTAACGTTATTTGGCATTTGATCCGATAAATTACAATTGACGTATGCCGACAAGAATATAATTACGTTATTCAGAATGCAGATTCAGCGATATGTAAAATACACCTGATTGGTTTTGCCAAGCTTGGAGTATGCCGCTTAACCGAGAGATGGAACGGTATTTAGCATTCGATCCGTTAAATTACAATTGACGTATTCCGACCAGAATAAAATTACATTATTCAGAACGCCGATTGAGCTATATGTAATTCACTTTATTCAGAACGCCGATCGAGCTATACGTAAAAAAACCGTCAAAGGATAAGAAAAAAATTTATTCCGTAATCGCGAGTGCCACCTAATTTGCCATTACTGCCGGAGAAGAAAATGTGTTAAATTAGTGATTTTCTTCAATATGCATGTCAACAAAAAATATGCCTGATTGGTTTTGCCAAGCTTGGAGTATGCCGCTCAGCCAAGCAATGTAACGTTATTTGGCGTTTGATCCGTTAAATTACGATTGACGTATGCCAACAAGAATAAAATTACGTTATTCAGGATGCCGATTCAGCTATACGTAATTCATGTTATTCAGAACGCTGATTGAGCTATACGTAAAAAAGCCATCAAAGGATAGGAAAAAATTTATTCCCTTATCGCAAGTGCCACCTAATTTGCTGCTACTTCCAAAGAAGAAAAAGAGACAAATTAGTGATATTCTTTAATATGCATGTCAACAAAAAAATGCCTGATTGGTTTCACAAAGCTTGGTGTATGCCGCTCAGCTGAGCGATGTAACATTATTTGGCCTTTGATCCATTAAATTACGATTGACGTTACCAACAAGAATATAATTACGTTATTCAGAATGCCGATTCAGCAATACGTAATTCACGTTATTCAGAACGCCGATCGAGCTATATGTAAAAAAAGCCCTCAAAGGATAAGAAAAAATTTATCCCGTAATCGCGAGTGCCACCTAATTTGCCATTAGTGCCGCAGAAGAAAAAGTGACAAAATTAGTGATTTTCTTCAATATGCATGTCAACAAAAAATATGCCTGATTGGTTTCGCCAAGCTTGGAGTATGCCGCTCAGCCAAGCGATGTAACGTTATTTGGCGTTCGATCCGTTAAATTATGATTGACGTATGCCAACAAGAATAAAATTATGTTATTCAGAATGCTGATTAGAAGAAAAAGTGACAAATTAGTGATTTTCTTCAATATGCATGTCAGCAAAAAATATGCCTGATTGGTTTCACCAAGCTTGGAGTATGTCGCTCAGCCAAGCGATGTAACGTTATTTGGCGTTCAATCCGTTAAATTATGATTGACGTATCCCGACAAGAATAAAATTACGTTATTCAGAATGCCGATTCAGCTATACGTAATTCATGTTATTCAGAACGCCGATTGAGCTATACGTAATTCACGTTATTCAGAACGCCAATCGAGCTATACGTAAAAAAACCCGTCAAAGGATAAGAAAAAAATTTATTCCGTAATTGCGAGTGCCACCTAATTTGCCGTTACTGCTGGAGAAGAAAAAGGGATAAATTAGTGATATTCTTCAATATGCATGTCAACAAAAAAAATGCCTGATTGGTTTTGCAAAGCTTGGAGTATGCCGCTCAGCCAAGCGATGTAACGTTATTTGGCATTCGATCCGTTAAATTATGATTGACGTATGCCAACAAGAATAAAATTACGTTATTCAGAATGATGATTCAGCTATACGTAATTCATATTATTCAGAACGCCAATTGAGCTAAACGTAATTCACATTATTCAGAACGCCAATTGAGCTATATGTAAAAAAAGCCGTCAAAGGATAAGAAAAAAATTTATTCCGTAATTGCGAGTGCCACCTAATTTGCCGTTACTGCTGGAGACGAAAAAGGGACAAATTAGTGATATTCTTCAATATGCATGTCAACAAAAAATATGCCTGATTGGTTTCGCCAAGCTTGGAGTATGCCGCTCAGCCAAGCGATGTAACGTTATTTGGCGTTTGATCCGTTAAATTACAATTGACGTATGCCGACAAGAATAAAATTACGTTATTCAGAATGCCGATTCAGCTATACGTAATTCATGTTATTCAGAACGCCAATTGAGCTATACGTAATTCACGTTATTCAGAACGCCAATCGAGCTATACGTAAAAAAACCCGTCAAAGGATAAGAAAAAAATTTATTCCGTAATTGCGAGTGCCACCTAATTTGCCGTTACTGCTGGAGAAGAAAAAGGGATAAATTAGTGATTTTCTTCAATATGCATGTCAACAAAAAATATGCCTGATTGGTTTCGCAAAGCTTGGAGTATGCCGCTCAGCCAAGCGATGTAACGTTATTTGGCGTTCGATCCGTTAAATTACGATTGACGTATGCCGACAAGAATAAAATTACGTTATTCAGAATGCCGATTCAGCTATACGTAATTCATGTTATTCAGAACGCTGATCGAGCTATATGTAATTCACATTAGCCATCGAAGGATAGGAAAAAAATTTATTCCCTTATTGTCGAGTGCCACCTAATTTGCCGTTACTGCCGGAGAAGAAAAAGGGACAAATTAGTGATATTCTTCAATATGCATGTCAACAAAAAAATGCCTGATTGGTTTCGCAAAGCTTGGAGTACGCCGCTCAGCCGAGCGATGTAACATTATTTGGCCTTTCGATCCGTTAAATTACGATTGACGTATGCCGACAAGAATATAATTACGTTATTCAGAACGCCAATTGAGCTATATGTAAAAAAGCCCTCAAAGGATAAGAAAAAAATTTATTCCGTAATCGCGAGTGCCACCTAATTTGCCGTTAGTGCCGGAGAAGAAAAAGTGACAAATTAGTGATTTTCTTCAATATGCATGTCAACAAAAAATATGCCTGATTGGTTTCGCCAAGCTTGGAGTATGCCGCTCAGCCAAGCGATGTAACGTTATTTGGCGTTCGATCCGTTAAATTATGATTGACGTATCCCGACAAGAATAAAATTACGTTATTCAGAATGCCGATTCAGCTATACGTAATTCATGTTATTCAGAACGCCGATTGAGCTATACGTAATTCACGTTATTCAGAACGCCAATCGAGCTATACGTAAAAAGCCGTCAAAGGATAAGAAAAAAATTTATTCCGTAATTGCGAGTGCCACCTAATTTGCCGTTACTGCCGGAGAAGAAAAAGTGACAAATTAGTGATTTTCTTCAATATGCATGTCAACAAAAAATATGCCTGATTGGTTTCGCCAAGCTTGGAGTATGCTGCTCAGCCTAGCGATGTAACGTTATTTGGCGTTCGATCCGTTAAATTACAATTGACGTATGCCGACAAGAATATAATTACGTTATTCAGAACGCCAATTGAGCTATATGTAAAAAAAGCCCTCAAAGGATAAGAAAAAAATTTATTCCGTAATCGCGAGTGCCACCTAATTTGCCGTTAGTGCCGGAGAAGAAAAAGTGACAAATTAGTGATTTTCTTCAATATGCATGTCAACAAAAAATATGCCTGATTGGTTTCGCCAAGCTTGGAGTATGCTGCTCAGCCTAGCAATGTAACGTTATTTGGCGTTCGATCCGTTAAATTACAATCGACGTATGCCAACAAGAATAAAATTACATTATTCAGAATGCCGATTCAGCTATACGTAATTCATGTTCATTCAGAATGCCGATTGAGCTATACGTAATTCACGTTATTCAGAACGCCGATTGAGCTATACCTAAAAAGCCGTCTAAGGATAAGAAAAAAATTTATTCCGTAATCGCGAGTGCCACCTAATTTGCCATTACTGCCGGAGAAGAAAAAGTGACAAATTAGTGATTTTCTTCAATATGCATGTCAACAAAAAATATGACTGATTGGTTTCGCCAAGCTTGGAGTATGCCGCTCAGCCGAGCAATGTAACGTTATTTGGCGTTCGATCCATTAAATTACAATTGACGTATGCCAACAAGAATAAAATTACGTTATTCAGAATGCCGATTCAGCTATACGTAATTCATGTTATTCAGAACGCCGATTGAGCTATACGTAATTCACGTTATTCAGAACGCCAATCGAGCTATACGTAAAAAAGCCATTAAAGGATAAGAAAAAAATTTATTCCGTAATCGCGAGTGCCACCTAATTTGCCGTTACTGCCGGAGAAAGAAAAGTGACATATTAGTGATTTTCTTCAATATGCATGTCAACAAAAAATATGCCTGATTGGCTTCGCGAAGCTTGGAGTATGCCGCTCAGCCAAGCAATGTAACGTTATTTGGCGTTCGATCCATTAAATTATGATTGACGTATGCCAACAAGAATAAAATTACGTTATTCAGAATGATGATTCAGCTATACGTAATTCATATTATTCAGAACGCCAATTGAGCTAAACGTAATTCATTTTATACAGAACGGTGATCAAGCTATACGTAAAAAAGCCATCGAAGGATAAGAAAAAATTTATTTCCTTATCGCGAGTGCCACCTAATTTGCCGTTACTGCCGGAGAAGAAAAAGTGACAAATTAGTGATTTTCTTCAATATGCATGTCAACAAAAAATATGCCTGATTGGTTTTGCCAAGCTTGGAGTATGCCGCTCAGCCAAGCGATGTAACGTTATTTGGCGTTCGATCCATTAAATTACAATTGACGTATGCCAACAAGAATAAAATTACGTTATTCAGAATGCCAATTCAGCTATACGTAATTCATGTTATTCAGAACGCCGATTGAGCTATACGTAATTCACGTTATTCAGAACGCCAATCGAGCTATACGTAAAAAAACCCGTCAAAGGATAAGAAAAAAATTTATTCCGTAATTGCGAGTGCCACCTAATTTGCCGTTACTGCTGGAGAAGAAAAAGGGACAAATTAGTGATATTCTTCAATATGCATGTCAACAAAAAATATGCCTGATTGGTTTTGCAAAGCTTGGAGTATGCCGCTCAGCCAAGCAATGTAACGTTATTTGGCGTTCGATCCATTAAATTATGATTGACGTATGCCAACAAGAATAAAATTACGTTATTCAGAATGATGATTCAGCTATACGTAATTCATATTATTCAGAACGCCAATTGAGCTAAACGTAATTCATTTTATACAGAACGGTGATCAAGCTATACGTAAAAAAGCCATCGAAGGATAAGAAAAAATTTATTTCCTTATCGCGAGTGCCACCTAATTTGCCGTTACTGCCGGAGAAGAAAAAGTGACAAATTAGTGATTTTCTTCAATATGCATGTCAACAAAAAATATGCCTGATTGGTTTTGCCAAGCTTGGAGTATGCCGCTCAGCCAAGCGATGTAACGTTATTTGGCGTTTGATCCGTTAAATTACAATTGACGTATGCCGACAAGAATAAAATTACGTTATTCAGAATGCCGATTCAGCTATACGTAATTCATGTTATTCAGAACACCAATTGAGCTATACATAATTCACGTTATTCAGAACGCCAAACAAGTTATATGTAAAAAAAGCCGTCAAAGGATAAGAAAAAAATTTATTCCGTAATCGCGAGTGCCACCTAATTTGCCGTTACTGCTCCGAGAAGAAAAAGTGACAAATTAGTGATTTTCTTCAATATGCATGTCAACAAAAAATATGACTGATTGGTTTCGCCAAGCTTGGAGTATGCCGCTCAGCCGAGCAATGTAACGTTATTTGGTGTTCGATCCATTAAATTACAATTGACGTATGCCAACAAGAATAAAATTACGTTATTCAGAATGCCGATTCAGCTATACGTAATTCATGTTATTCAGAACGCTGATTGAGCTATACGTAATTCACGTTATTCAGAACGCCAATCGAGCTATACGTAAAAAGCCATTAAAGGATAAGAAAAAAATTTATTCCGTAATTGCGAGTGCCACCTAATTTGCCGTTACTGCTGGAGAAGAAAAAGGGATAAATTAGTGATATTCTTCAATATGCATGTCAACAAAAAAAATGCCTGATTGGTTTTGCAAAGCTTGGAGTATGCCGCTCAGCCAAGCAATGTAACGTTACGTTTTTTGGTCAGTTTTGGACCAAGAATAGTAGGTCATTAACCCACCCCCCCCCTAAAAATGGCCAGGTACCTCCCAAATTTCTAGCCGTTACAAGTCTGCATATACGTCTTTATTTATTTGACGTTTGCTTTGTTACGTACTTCTCTACTTTTTGACATATGGATGTACTAGAGGCGGATTTAGAGGGGGGCGGCCGTACCAACCATTGGCCAAAAATATTTGGCGAGATAAAGAATAGGTATGTATGTAGTTTGCAGTGATTTTCGGCCGTCAGTGACCGTACGTAATTTCTCAAATTCTTATCAATTTTTATTAATTAATTAATGATTAATTATTAATTAATTATTAATAATTAATTATTATTATTATTAATGATTAATTATTGATTAAGCAATTATTAAACTAATTGCTAATAACCCTTATTTCTCAAATTTTGTAATGATTTTAGTAGTTGATATTGATTAATTATTAATTGATTATCAACCAGTAATTATTATTAATTAGTATTATTATTAATAATTAATTATATTAACCCTTATTTCTCAAATTTTTATTAATTTTTTATTAATCCATTAATGATATTGATTTATTTTCTTGGCGACCTAGAAGCTGTTTTCTGCTCACGTGAATGACTTCTGGAATAATTTTGACTGCAGGAAGAGTTATTTTTAGCATAGTTTTCTTCAATTTTCAATCGAAAATTTCCGACTTTCCGCATCAAATTACTACAAATACAGGAAATCAAGCGGTAAGTCAAGCTCCTAAACGCCCGTCCGCATAAATTTTGCAATTTTTCCGGCGCTTCGCGCCAGATTTTTCGTAAAGTCGAGGAAATTTATGATTTTTTCGCACAAAATTATCGAAAATTTCAAAATCTTTTGAAAAAATATTGCGCCATAAGTGATTTTGAGTAAAATGTATACAACGTAAAACGCCGAAAAAACGCTATTCCGCTCGTGAAGGGCGAATTTTCGGACCTATTTCTTGACTGTTTTTGGAAAAGTTGGTTTACCGCCCTCAACCTTAGGAAAATCCTATATCCGTCACTAATACATATTTATCTATATATTTATTTATTTATTAATTAATTGTGTATTGTTGGTTTATTGAATAATAATACTTTTTATCTGTTTATCAAATTTATTCGCTTGTTCGTTTGCGTATTTAATATGTTTACTTCATCCGATTGTCTTATTATCGAATTATGTATGTATTTATGTCTTTATTTGTTTAAGTGTTTATTATTTATTCATTTTTTCGTCCGTTTCTCATCTCAGTCCGAAGCGTCGAATTGTTGGCAAAGCTGGCCCAGTGGCTGGTAGCCAACGGTACCGCTTTAGATTTCGCGGATTTTTATTGCGACCAGAGGTCTCAGATTTTTTTGAAGAGCCTTCAGAAGTAATTTTTTGCGTTTTTGCCGAATTTCGGTCAAAAATTATGGCCAGTGCCAAACAATATTTGTGTATTCCTTCTTAAATTTGTAGGCACGTAGCTGGCCGTCCTATTTTAGGGGGGCAACACCAATTTTTTTCAACAAGTACAAAATATCGCTTACCAAGTCCTATTTTTCCGATTTTCTGAATTTGGGGGGGGCGGACCTACCCCCATTCACCCCAGAGATACGTGCCTATAAATTTGCAGTTTGTCACATTAGCTGTGATGATCGTGTTACACGGATAATATTTATGCAATGCACCGATATCAATTACGTCGAATTCCGAAATTTTGACGTTTCGTATTTGAATTTGAAATTTTGATTTCGAAAATTCGGTTTTCTCAAAAATTTGCCACTGCTAATTTTTTTCGCTTGAAGCAAAATTTTAAAATATGTACATACGAGTAAATCAATCTCACATATTTACCGAATAAAGCATAATTTTCTTCCTAATATTTATTCTATCCTTGATTAGTAGAAACAATTTTTGTTAAGACTTTTGATCCTCAAATCCGATCATTTTGCTTGTTTATTATTAGCGTATTTATTAATCTTGTGAATTTTGTAATACAGGCAGTAAAACTTCTTATACTAATCAATCGATGTCGTAATAGGCGTTCCAGTTTAAACTGCTTTTGTAATCAGTTTACATCAACTTAAGAATTCCAGTTTAAACTGCTCCTGTTATCAGTTTACATCAACTTAAAAATCGTTACCCATGCTCGAAGTTTCGTTTAGTGCCGAATTATTAAAAGAATTTATACATACCATGAATATGAAGGCATTAAATAGCCTCAATTTTACAGGCGAAATATTCATGAATTTGAGCAGTATATTTACATGAGTAATTCAGTAAAAGGATGTCATTACGTGCACTTCTTTATTTCTTTTTGCCGACTTTTCTTTCTAACTTCTTATTTCATTCCTCATTTCAGTTCGGTCTAATTTTGTTTTATCTGTTTTTTTGGGCAGGCGGTGGATGGCCTGCTATTTTTACATGAAAAGCCTTTAAAAAAGGCGATTTTCGGTTGGGTGGCGGTTTAAATCCTAACTTTAAGGAAAGGGCCTTTTTATCGCTATCCATCATAAGTGGTGATTGGTGATCATTTTTCTATAATTTCGCCACGACATCCATCTAATAGTACGTGTACGGCATGGGAATTTGGGGGAGGGGGGTAAAGGTCTAAAACATTTCCAGAAAGCGCCTTTTTGGGCTAAAACACGACTGGTACCGGTCAAAAACACTGTTTTTAGTCGTTTCGGACAATGCTCGTTCTTTCTAGAACATAAAAAACAAAAAACTTTTGGAAAAACTGAAAAAAACGAGAAAATTGAACAAAATTTTGTGTATATGGCGTGGAGCGCCGAAATTTGAGATTATTGTGCCAAAATGAGCTAAAAACGCTTAAAACGGCACACCATCTACAATTTTACGAAAAACTGACAAAGCTGAGGGTCACAGCCATTTTGTGGGGTCATTAGCCATTCTGGGTATCAACCCCAACATAGAACACATATGCTAATAATGCGAACAATTAACCCAAACTCATGCAAGCTCTTCACATATACATACGTTAAGCTGAGGCCCGTATCTAGGATTTCATTTTTGGGAGCGTCGGGGAGTAGGGCGAAAACTTTCGAAGTCTCGAGACATCTCGATAATAAGAGATGGGCCAAAATGAAGGCATTTTTGAGCGTATCCCAACGAGCTCTATGCAAAGGTGAAGAAAAAATTTGAGAAGAAATTTCAAAAATTTTTCACGTTCATTTCATACTCAAATTACACAAATCTATCGTTTGAACAATCTACACAGCTGATTTCTCAACAATCGACGAATAATTTCCTAACTCCGGTCTTTATAGTCAATCTTTGTGATTTAAAGAGAAAAACAATACAGAAAGAGGATAATTCGGCGCGAAGCGCACGTAAAAATTCGATATGTTTTACATATAAGTATTTTGAGCGGTTTTGGGCGGGCTAGACGACATAAAACTATAGATAAACGATAAATCCGGCGAGAAGCGCTGGATATTTTTGAGTTTATTAGCTCAAAAGTATGTCAAAAACTTGTTTTGGTGATGCTTTAGACCTACTTGCTGAATTTTTCTCTTCTTTGGGGGGCCTTGTCTGTTTTATAGATCAATTTTCATTCCCTGGGGGCCAACCCCCCGCCCTTGAATACGGGCCTGTTGTGAGCTTGTGCTTTGCTGCAATTTACTAGGAATAAATTATCATCGTAATAAACTTCGTAGAAAATACCTCGAATATTACCAATCATCAAATGCGTGTATGTATCGTTGACTAAAAAATCGTATGAAATTTTTCACATAAACTGAGTCTAACGTGTCATTGCTTCGTCAAATTTTCGGTCCGGCTGGAATGCGTTTTTTCCAGGCAAGCGTGGCTTTATTGCATATTTCGTCATACTGTATTTTTTTGTTTGTTTTATTATCTCATCGTGTTTAGGTGTTTATACTATTTTCGTGCTCGATTTTTTATGCATTGTTTTGTCCATTGGTAGCGTTTCGGAACATATGAAATCGCGTACTCCGCCGGCTGGCCTCAAGCCCCAACAATCACCGATGGTAGGCAAGTTTGTTTACACTTGGATTGGCGTACCATGTTTACAATAGCCTGTTTAACCTATACCATAAGACGATAGAACTTGTGGGAAATTAGTTAGTTTTGTTTTTGGTAGTCAAACATATTTATTACTAGCAAAGAAAAATGCTCCGATGGAACAAAAAAAGACGAATATACTTGGGATTTGTGGATTACTAAGGGTGTTAAAGGAGGGGACTAGGAAAAAGCTACCCTACGTTTCAATTAGCATGATTTGAGTAAATCAGTCAGTAAACACATATAACGGTAGCATACCACAATAATGACAGTCAGGGAAACAATATTGCTCTGAACGCAGTGATCGGACCGAGGGTACTTTGGACGTCCTCGGCTCTCGGCCGAGGCCGAGGCGCTCAGGTCTCATGCTCTCGAAGCCGAGAGGCCGCGGCCAGAGGCCGAGGCCGAGGCCGAGGCCGAGGGTAATGCCGAGGGTCAAGCTTATATACCTATACCCATAAATACTGCTCTTGGAATATTTTGTATGCACATGAGCTAGAGAATAATCGTAATATTGAACGCTTTATCGAATGTCATTCTCAATAATAGTAGATTAAATGTGTGAAGGATTTATTTAATAAAGTCAGCAGAATGAAAGCATACTTAATTCAACAAGTTGCCGTTGAAGACTTGGAAAAGTTAATAAAAAATATGGCTGAACAAGCACTTAAAAACTTTTATTATTACTATAAATAAATAAGAAAAACAGTGTCAAAGAAATAAACGAACAAACGAAATGAGCTACACAAGTAAAGACAGAACCGTAGCCATTGTTGTGCCTCGCTTTTGCAGTAATGCATGTTTAAACATGCTTTTCAGTCATCCAATTCTGGTGTGGTAGGTAATATGACGGAAACTGCACTGTACTTTCCTGATCATAGCTTTCCAAGGTCCAGAGTTGAGGGAAGGGTGAAATCCCAAAATGGGGGACCAGTAGGTCATAGTAGTGTAGTCAGTGTGAGCGAACAAATTTTTGTAGATATTTTATATAAATATATTTTTAAACATACACATTTTTACACACTGCCAGTGAGAGACTCTGCAACCGGCAGTGCAGTTCCTAAACAGTGTTTTTTGTGCAAGATATTTTACATGTACAGCAAAATGGTATCCAAAAAGTCTTCGAACATTTTGTACATGCAAATTTTTGCGTACTATCATAGTATGGTACAGTAGCGATTTAGTGTGGTAAAACAGGGGTTTTCGACCTTCGGTAGCGTATCTTAGCTAATTCCTGGGTTTCTGAATATATGACATTTTTTTCCATCTCTAAATGCAAATTCTACTACTTTAAAAGATATATAGGACAGACAATTACTGATGCGCCGAAAATTTTCGGGAATTTTGCACCTTTTTACAGTTTTTGTCTCTCCAGAAATCTTTTGCATGTACAAAGACAGTCCTGATAAGTCTCTGTACATCATGAAACATTTTTGCCGAATACAAAAAACCGTGGTCCTAAATGTGATAATTCGGCCTGGATATAGTTCATAAGATTGTTTGGCGCGCGAAGCGCCGAAATTTGTGCAGAGCTTCTGATGAAATTTACACATAAAACTGGACTGAGAAAGCTAAAACAACATGTACTACAAATCAGAAATATTACAGATATTGTAATATGCCAATTAAATCTTGTAATAAGCACTACTGTGCTAGGAAACTAATGCAACATCAGGATAAATTAGTCAATTTTATCTTGAACAGCTAAATGTGCTGAGTTATTAAATAGTACTTGTTTTGCATAAAATTTTTTAAAAACAGTATAAATGGATACAAAAGATATTTAAATCTGCATAAAGATGCCTAGATTACACAAAGAATTGATTTTTGAGTGTTTAATGCCTCTGCTTCAATCTAAATACAGTATATTAGCGATATTTTGCGCGAAGCGCCGAAAATTTTTGAAATTTCTATAAAAATACTGAAAAACGATATAATCAATATCACTTTGTCCACAAAAGTATTTTAACATTGTATAAAAATGGCTCCAAAAAATGCACGAGCCGAAATTGATTTTTGGCAAAACCTGCATTTATTGGCCATTTTTAGGTGCGTTTTTGCGATTTTCGGCCGAAAATTCGTAATCATTTACGCCCTCTCTCATAAAAATGGCCGAAAACCATACGTGTTACTGGAAGGGCTTTGGGAATTCCCACCCGCCCAGGGTTGGACGTCCTCCCCTAACCCTTCCCTCCAACGGCGAAAATTTTGACCCGCCCCCTCCCCATTTTTACGAAAATTTGCTTTGTTGGCTATTTTAGGTGCTTTGTGCCATTTTTGACATAGAATTAGAGTCAGCTAATCCCCCACCCGAAATGTTCTAGCCGATCCCTTCCGAAAATTTTGAGCTGTTACATGCATGTTTTATAGCGACAGTTTATCTATTTACTCTTGCTTACATTCAAAAATACTGTATCACTTCGGGAAATTCTAATAGTTAGCTGCACTTTTGCCATAGTAAAAATTAGGTTCAAAAATATTCAAAAGATTTTCACCAAAAATCGTCTGACAGTGACTTGAGTCTTGTACCTGAGAGGGTAATGAACTCGCCCCCTCCCTTCGTGAATGTTTGTTTCCGATCCATGTAGCAAGCATGAGAATTAAAACTTAGTCATCACATGAATAATAAATTGGCACTTTGCTGTATGTAACTTTGTGTAACTGGGTACACGACTGAAACCACAAGAAAAGTCTATAGGTAAAAATAGCTTGTACTGCAGATGCATTCTAAATAGTTTATATTCAACGGACATATTAGACTTATTCCAAATTTGCATTTTAACCCTCGGCGCCTCAGCACTTTTCAGCTGCGCCCTCGGCGCCGAGGCCGAGGCTCCAAAAAGCGCCGAGGCTTGCCGAGGCCGAGGCCGAGGCCGAGGCCTCGGTCACGATCACTGTCTGAACGTAAGCATTATCATTTTTAAACAAGACAACCTCACCTTATTTAAACAGATCAAAGGTTTTCAACACAAACTATACGCAATTAGTGAGTGAAAGGAACACTTACGCTCGGATTCGTAATCGTGACGTTACATCCAACATTTTGAAAGAAATTAAGTTCCTGCAACGCTCTGAAACTGAATTTATTTTCAGTCTACTTTACACTACTACCGGTTTAAAAGAAACATGCAGTCAGATTCGTTATCCTGACCTAACGGAACATATTTGGAAAAAATTTACGTCTTGCAACGTTCTGGAAGTGAAATGAATTTGTAGTGTCAACCGCACATTAACAATAAATGAATAGTTGCAAACTTTACACAACTACTGGGTGTCGAGAAAAATAATAGTCAGATTCACACTTTAAAACAAAATTAAGCTTTAACAAGGCTCTAGAACTAAAAATTATATGTGGTGTAAACTTTAAACAATCACAAAGTGTAACAAAGATTTTAGTCGGATTCGTAATTCTGATAATTACGATCAACATTTACAGTGGTTGCCATGAAAGATGGCGCGCTATCACCATCAGAATTATAATAGATGGTGCGTCGCGAGCGCCGCGTTTCGTCCATCATGCGCTATTATCTCTTTCTTTTTTTATACGCCATTAATCTGTATCATCCCGTTAATCTGGCGATGCGGACGGCGCAATTTAGCTATTAATAGCGCCAACAAGAAGGAAGCGCGCACGTGAATGCTGGAAGCGCGCACGTGAATGTCTTTCTATATTTAGGCGAGCCAACATTAGAATCAATATTTTTGCAAGCCGAGCACTGTCTATTAATTATTATTTATATATTAAGTCATCTGTAAAACTTCAATAGCATTTTTAGAGATTTTTTTATAAATCAATAAATGCTTAAAAACTCCTAAATCAGTACCTTTCTGCAAAATTCTTCATCGTCCATCGCCGGCTCGCAAAAATACTGATTTTAATGTTGGCTCGTCGGAATATAGAACTACATTCACGTGCACGCTTCCAGCATTCACGTGCGCGCTTCCTTCTTGTTGGCGCTATGAATAGCTAAATTGCGCCGTCCACATCGCCAGATTAACGGGATGATACTGATTAATGGCGTATAATAATAAAAAGAGATAATAGCGCATGATGGACGAAACGCGGCGCTCACGACGCACCATCTATTATAATTCTGAGGGTCATAGCGCGTCACTTTTCATGGCAACAACTGCATGTAAAAATTCAGTCTCTACAATGGTCTGAAGACAAAAATATTAGATTATAACCACTTTACACCACTGTAGAATGTAAACAAAAGCGCCCAACTGGCGTATCACGTTCGATTCCTGCTACGTGTTTAGACTTGAGATCATGTTCATTTCATAACCTGAGAATTTTGTAGAAAAAACATGATAGAAACACGTTTATCACTCAATTCCAGACTTTACACCTCCCGCAAAAGCCGAATATGATGTAAACAAACGCAAGTTGCTGTGACGTGTGCACCTAAGAAAGTAATTTAATCTTATTTCTTTCGACTCATTCTGACTGCTTAATGGAGAAAGTAGCGAATAAAAAAGGGACAAAACACGTATTTTTCCACAATCCATCGCATTGCAAACTTTAAAAAGCTGAATCTAACTCCCTATTGAGTGTAAAGAAATTCGGTTTGGAACTTTTTTTGAATTTTTGAATTTTGAATTCAGCTGAATCTTAGAACTTTTGCATAGTGGAAAACTTCCTTTCCGCGGAATATTTGAGATATTTACCTATGTATCAGAATAGGGGAAAAACGTGTTTTTTCCTCCCATTTTACACACCTGATTTCGAACTTTACACCACCATAAATTACTCAATATTGCGTTTTTTAAACGCGATTTGCAGCGACGTGTAGCCCTAACAAAGATGCTTCATTTCTATTATCTTTAATTTATTTCGATTTATAAGCGGTAAGGCTGGTAGAGAAATCTTAGACAAAACTCTGTTTTTTACACCATCCACTAGAGTGTAATGTTTGAACATCGAAGTACATTTCTATTAGAAAAAATTTCTTGGGACTTGTAACCAAAGTTATTTGCAAACAAGAGACCAAAAATGTGTTTTTCACCTTCAGATTCATTACACTCATCACACCGCCGAAACTCAAGAAATACGTCACTTTTCCAAAAAGTAAAAAAGCACAGTTGAGCTTACTCAATTGTCTACAATAAAAAAGCAACACAGTGCAAAACTGAGCTAGAAAAGTCGAGCTACCTACAAAAATTTAAAAACGCCATATGTTAAGACGTTACAGTAAAAAGAAAAACTTTACACGCTCTTTACACACCGGGTATTGATTTAGAAAAAAACAATCATTCGCAGCGAATTTTTTTGTTATCTATGTTTTGAATAAACCGCACCTGCCAGTATAAATTAAAAGTTGTGATTTTTTAGTCTTGAAAGGAGAATTTATGTCCAGAATCTGAGTTCTATGTTCTAATTTTGTTTCTATGTAGAGCGGCCAGCCTAATTTTTAAATAACACTGTCGCTTCAATCCTTCCATGAGGTCGCGTTTTGAGTTCCGCTTTAAAAGAACTTGTGTAAGCTTTTGGGAGTGATTTAAATCGCTTCACGGATTTAGGGGTGGGGCGTCCCTGTCGTCAAAAAATATTTGGACGCAGTGTAGAATTAGATGTTAATTTTTTGATGATTTAGCCACTTTTATCATGATTTTTCAAAATTTTCCGGCGCTTCGCGCCCTGACCGTGCTTATTAATGACATTTATGTATTTACTCTCTAGGCGGTCTAAAAAATCAAAACATACGTCGGAAGAGGACGTTTTGTGCCGAACAGATATTCTCTTACGATTATTTCTCCAGTGTTTTTCGGCTATTTGTGTCTATCTCTGTATTAATTTTGCGAATTTTTCATTTAAAAAATGTAGGAAATTTCGAATATTTTTCAAAATTTCGGAAATTTTTTCAAAATTTTTTCTGCATCGGAAATAATTCCGCACGTCTAAAGACAGCAAAAACTGGTACTTTAAGCGTGATATACGAATTTTCGGACAATGTGCGACACTTTTGAGAAAATTTTGGGTCGCGTTCCCCCGCCACGTCAGAAAATCCTGGATCCGCCACTGATTCAAATACGTTTTTTGCATTTTTAATAGGTACTCGCATTTTTCTCGTTTACGACGTCAGTAAATCAACTTCAAATAAGCTGTTGGTGTGCTCGTGCCGATTAACTCAAAAAACTTTGTTGTGACGAACCCAGGGGCGGATTTAGGGGGGGCGGGGCGGCCGCCCCCCATTGGTCCAAAATAGTGCGCAAAATTAAGGATTTTTGAGCGATTTTTAGCGATTTTCGGGTTAAAACGGCTAATTTTTCCGCCCAAGTCAGGGTTCCGCCCCCCACCCATCGGGGTACCCCTTAGGAAAATCTTGGATCCGCCACTGGACGAACCTCTTATCTTAAATTTTTCACTTAAACCTTATAAGGTGAATAATTTGTTAGCAGATTAATAAATGCCGCATGATCGAGTTTCATTGTATTTTACTGATTAAAAAAATTATTCCTTCTGTTTCTGAATTTTGAGCTTCGTGCTCCTCTGTGCGTAATAATTTCTCCTTGATCTAAAAAATTGTTTAATGCATTAGTTAAATTTTTCTTCCTGCGTTGTTTTGTGTGTTTTGGGGATATTTCTTTCTTCATTATTTTCGACTGGCTTATTCTTAGTAATTCTTGCTAAATGAATATTGCGTTTGCAGGTCAGACATGCATTATGCATATGAGAGCAGTTGCGGATCCAGGATTTTCCTAAGGGGGGGGCGGTACCTCTAAGGGGGAGGCGGAACCCTGACTTGGGCGGAAAAATCAGCCGTTTTAATCCGAAAATCGCTAAAAATCGCTCAAAAATCTTTAATTTTGCGCACTATTTCGGGCCGATGGAGGGGGGCCGCCCCCCCTCGCCCCCAAATCCGCCCTAGTATGATAGTATTGGGGAGTTGGAAGCGAAAAAGTTTTAAAGTCATTTTTTTATTCAAAAACGATTGGGTTTACGTCAAAAACGCCATTTTTGGCGTTTATAATGATGCTCCTTCTTTCTTTAACATAAAAACATAAAACGAATTCCGATTAAATGTGAGTAATCGAGCGCTAAGCGTTGAAAATTTGACGCTTTTGGGCCAAATCGCTAAAAACGCTTAAAAACATCTTTTCTAAGATTTATTTGGAAAATATAAAATTCAGAAATATCCGGTTCTTATTATATAAACGGATTCGCATTGTTTCTCCCAAAAAAAGCTGCAAAATTGAGTTTAGAGGAGTAGAAGTCTCATAATTTTTGCCGATTCGTTTAATTCTTATGATGTTTTTCACCAAAGGCTGTATGAGTGATCATACATGTACTGTACAGCATGGGAATTCGGGTGGGTCAGGCTCAAAATTTTTCTAAAAAGTGCCTTTTTGGGCTAAAAAACGGTGGGTACACGCCGAGAAACACTGTTTTTTGACGTTTCAGACAATGCTCAGTTCATTCTAAGAACATAAAAACGATGAACAAAATTCCGAAAAATTTGAAAAATTGAGTAAATTTAACAAAATATGGTCAAAAAATGTGTGTATGGCGCGAAGTAGGGATGTGCCGGTTAACCGGAACCGGAACCGGCTGGAACCGACCATTTTTTGGAACCGGAACCGGAACCGAGAACCGATTTTTTGATATTCTAAGAACCGGAACCGATTTTTTGATTTTCTAAGAACCGGAACCGATCTTTTTCGGAGTCGGTTATCGGTTTTTTAAAATTAGAGTTAAAAATCGAACTTCATAAAATCTAGTGAAGACATGAAGCAGCAATTCAACCTATTATTACCTAAAAGTTTACAGACTTAAACTGAGTATTGTTCCGGGTGAATTATATTTTAAAAATAACAGTCGTTCTGCTTTTTCGCCATGTAGCCTGTTTCTGAGAGGGTCGTAAATGATTCCAGTGCAATTGAACAGCTGTTCCGATGGAACGCTTGTAGCTGGCGCTGCAAGCAGGGGCGAATCTAAGGGGCGGGAGGGCCGCCCCCCATTTGCCAAAAATATTTGGCGAGATAAAGAATGGATATACAATTTGCAATTATTTTTTGGCCCTCAGTGACCATAATTCCTCAAATTTTTTCGGCGCTACGCGCCGGATGATACCTATTATTGACATTTATTTACTTTCTTGGCCACCTGGAAGCCATTTTCTGTTCATGTAGGTTTCAAAACAATTTTAGCAGTAGAAACAGCTATTTTTGCATAGTTTTCTTCTATTTTCAATTAAAAATTTCGATGTTTCGCATCAAATGCTATAAATACAGTAAATCAAGCTGTAAATCATGCTTCTTGACGTCTATCCGTCTTAATCTCACAAAATTTCGGGCGCTTCGCGCCACGGTTTTTTTGTATTCGGCAAAGATTTTTCACGATGTGCAAAGACTTTTCGGGACCGTCTTTGTACATGTACGAAGATTTTCGGATAGACAAAAATTACTAAAAAGGTCTAAAATTCGCAGAAATTTACGGCGCTTCGCGTCGAAATGACTGATTTTGTGCTCTATTTATCTTTATAATGGCAGAAACTGCATTTCGAAAGGAAAAATGTCAAATTTTTAGGCGCTTCGCGCCGTTTTAAGACGATTCTTAGTGATTTTTGCCCTTAGAGACCCATAAATTAGCTGAAATACACTACCAAATGTCGAACAACTCTGTTTTTACCACACTAAAATTGCTACTCCATCATATTATAGTACCCAAAAATTTGTGTGTACACAATGTACAAGGACTTCTGGGGATCATCTTTGTACATGTCAAACGGACCTTGTACAAAAAAACTGCTTCGCGCCAGAATTCTGATAAAATTGAAGAATTTTAGTGATTTTTAGCACAAAATTGTCGAAAATTTTAAAATTTTAAGAAAAAATATTGCGTCAAAAGTGATTTAATGTAAAATTATACATTGTAAAACGCCGAAAAAACGCTGTTCCGCGCGTTAAGGGCAAATTTTTGGACCTATTTTCGACTGTTTTTTGAAAAGTTGGGATACTGCCCCTTTAGGAAAATCCTAGATCCGCCACTGGCTGCAAGATACTGCTTAGCTATAAACGCGAGAATCGGCAAATTCTTCGACTTCTCTTTCCATCATTGCAGCAGATCTTAGTCATGAATTAAGCATTTCGATTTCGTATAAGCCTCCAATTAAGAAACACATAGATAATATTCAGTGATTTATAAGTAAATTGTCAACTAGACGTAAAACTTATTTGAACGTGCAGTTTCCAGATAGAAACGACTTCCTGAATAATTTATCTTTCGATTACATCGTCATATGTTCCGGCGAAGTCAAACTATCAAGAGCGTACATACTTTAACACAGGAACCGAGAACCGGAATGGAACCGACGGTTCTCTAGTTGAAAGAACCGGAACCGGAACCGACGGTTCCAACTTACGCAAGAACCGGAACCGGAACCGAAATTCTTGTTTTCCAAGAACCGGAACCGGAACCGATTTTTTTGAAAAACCCGGAACCGGAACATCCCTAGCTCGAAGCGCCGAAAATTTGAGATGTTTGAGCCAAAAATGGGCTAAAAACTCTTGGAAAGGCACACTTTTAAAACTTTTACCAACTTTTACAAAAAAATCGATAATTCTGGGGGTGCAGCCCTTTTGCTAGGGGGAGGTCAATTGCCATTCTGGGGGAGGTCAAATTCCTAAACCCATTTCCCAAAGAACACGTCTGGAAGTGATCCAGAAACGCAGAAGAGGTCTAGAGGTGCAGAAAATGGCTTCTTATCGCATAATATGCCTTTTCAAGATTTCGCTGATTCCTGTGAAATTAAATCCTTTTATGTATTTTTAATTATTTTTTGCGCATTCAGTAAATTGATCATTGTTAATTTTACCATCCCACGTATTTTAAATGAGTTGCGTTATTATTTAAATAAAAATTTATTTAGTCGGATAATAAATTTGATGAGTTAATAATAGTAGAAATTCGAAAGTTGGAAATGGATCACTTCCGGGCTGACAGAATACACGAAATGCTGAAGCTTGTTTTGATCGTGCTTTGTGTTGCTTACAAATCTCATGGATTTCTTAGATTTTGATTTTCATGTGAAATGACAATTTACAATCGGCAGTGATTTTCCCTTTGAAAAATTGGTTAAATAGAGCATTTTCGACCCGGAAACTTCATGATTATATAAGTGCAATGCTTTTTGCTTTCGAAAAATGGATAATTAAAAAAGAATGGATAAAAAATTAATAATTACCTACTTATTACCTAATCGTTTACTTAGGTACTTTATTTAAAAATTCGTGATTAATTGGTGTCATAATTGTTTCACATTTTTTATTATACAGATTTTTTTATTCACTGGAAGTCTTCTTTTTTATTTACGGTTAATCACTATTTTTTGATTGTATAAATCGTTTATTTCTCTGAAGTTTAATTTTGTCGTTGGAAATATCTGAATTTATTTTATTATTCGACTGTTTTTTAAAATTAATTTTAAGATAATTAGGAATATTTCGCATAAAATTTCTTTTAAATTATTTTTTCGAATACTAGGAATGTTTAAATCCGCACATTTTCGTCTTTTTTCTAAAATTTGCTATAAAACCAATTTTGACGTCTTTGCTTTTTTACATTTTCGGCTTTTGAGTTTTTTTATCATTTCGCGCAACCGCATTTGGCCATAACTGCTTTTCGTCTAAAAATTTATTTGTTTACTGCATTTTTTAAATATGTGTTTTTTATTTTGATGTTTCTAGCATCAACGTCGTGAATTAAGCGTACTAAAGTCACAAGGATTAGTTTGAGATGAATTTTTGTTAAATTTTGTTGAATAGTAGATTACTGCGTTGTACGATTTTTCAAGATTAGCTATTACGAAGAAAATTTCGGTTAAACCATACGCCTCTGACGCGGGTATGTATAAAATGTGCTTTGATTCTTGCATTTTTTTAATTTTTATCATTATTATCATCATACATGCACAGCATGGGAATTCTGGGGGGTGAAAACCTAAAGTGCCTTTTTTGGGCCCAAAAATGGCCGGTACGCGTTGAAAAACATCGTTTTTTGGCGTTTCTGACGATACTCTATCCTTCTAGAGCATAAAATCATGAAAAAAATTTCGAAAAAAGTCGAATAAATTGACCAATATATCGCTTAAAACATGAATATATGGCGCGAAGCGCCGAAAATTTGGCGATTTTGAGCAAATAGATAGCCAAAAACCCTTAAAAGACACTTTTTCTACCAATTTTCAGGTAAGTTTAGGAAACTTTTGAAAAATCGACAATTCAGGGGTGAAAAATGATTCTGCGGGGGGAGAAACCCCCAACCCCCAAGATCATGTATGATTATCATTATTTCTTCATTTTTAAGTATCTGCTTCGTCCGTTTCAAAGAATGGCATAGAGAAAAAAATGTTTTTGTGTCGTTCTGTTGATTTAAAAAATGCTAAATTAATTTGTGTAAGAAGATTTTGAAAATTTATAAATCAAATTAAATTTAAAAACGCTTAATTTGTAAAAATTTCAAAAAATGGGGATTTTACGCTAGAATGTATTAAAAATTGTAATAAATTAACCAGCTTTATTCCGTCGGGCTAACATGTAGACTTTCTGTAGGGTTTACTATCAATTAGCTTCCTTGCTTCTAACAATCTTCTTCAAATATTATCTTATTCGTATCAGCATCTTTCCTTCAGCTTGACTAAGGCTAGCTTCCAGTACTATTACTATTTCCCTTATGATAAATTAAAGCGAGCTTAAACTGGTATTAGGCTAAATCTTCTTGAGGCCAGGCTTAGGCTGGCTCTGTTAGGTACCAGGTATTCGTTTTTGCCTTTTTAAATCCATTTTTTGAAAGAAGGCTGAAATTTTTTAAAATTTTATTTGCTAATTAATTGATTAAATAATTAATAATAAATAATATTAAAATTATACGTTGAGGCTTTTTCCACGGTTTCGGCCAGGAATCGCTTCATTTTTTCGGTATTTTTTTATGGATTTCTCGATTTTCCGCATCCAATCGCTTATAATCTACGTTTTATTTGGTTTTATATAAATTTACTTATTTACGACTTCTTGTCGATCGTATTTTTGTATTTTTATCTTATTTACATATTTGTATTTTTAGGCAGGCTCGTAATGGTTTAAAATGTTCGGAGGGGTTTGTCGGCTTTTTTTGGGGGAAGGGGGTATAATCGCAGTCTTTGGAAGAAGGGGAGCAAGTTCGAATCTAAGTGGTGGATCTCCTATTCTATATATACATGCAACAACTCGAAGCTGGGGGGTCCCTGCCATTTTTAGGTGGGGGTGGGTAAAAGACCTTCAATTTTTGGCCAAAAGCGGCAAAAAACGCCTAAAAACCACCAAAAATTTGGTTTCTTAAAAATAGTGAGGTCAAAAATTTTCTGGCCTTAGCGGGATGGGGGTGTCCGACTTTGGGTGGGGGATCCCATTCCCTCTGTTGCTTTTTTAAAAATTTTTACGCTTTTTTGCATTTCTGATATCTTTGCCTTTTTTGGCATTTTTTGCTAGGTTTTCAGAAAAAAATTTGTTTTTTTTGTTTTTTAGCGTAAATACGTTTTTTCCTGGCTTTTCACCCCTTTCGTTCCTATTCTTTTTGAATTTATTTTTTCTATCCCGATTTCTAAAGCCAACCGTCGTACGACCACTTTGGCGGTGGAAAATGTCACCAAAGAATCGAGTCTCGAAAGCGAGGCTGAAAATTTTATTCTGATTTTATGCTGCTCCATCATTTTCGTTACAGTAAGTCAAAGTTCAGTTTAAATTATCAGGAGTTTTTAACGGCTATCTCTTTTGTACACGTCGCACGGTCCAAAAAAAGTTGTCCTTCTTTTCTCATATGAATTTGGCCCGCGGATTGACCGCTGTTTGGGGTGGATTTAAAAATTGAAAAAAAAACGATTAAAAAAAGGAGAAAATTTGAAAAAAATCAAAAATCTAATAAAAAGTGGATTTAAAAACGCCAAAAATAGTCTGCCAGATAAATAATGGATAGGTACATACATGATCTTGGGGGGTTTGGGGGTTTTTCACCATCCGCAGAATCATTTTGTTTACCTCCCGCAAAAAATTTTTCACCCCCCCCTAGAATTGGCGATTTTTCAAAAGTTTCCTAAACTTATCTGAAAATTGGTAGAAAAAGTGTCTTTTTAAGGGTTTCTAGCTATCTATTTGCTCAAAATCGCCAAATTTTTGGCGCTTCGCGCCATATATTCATGTTTGAAGCGATATATTGGTCAATTTATTCGACTTTTTTCGAAATTTTTTCATGATTTTATGCTCTAGAAGGATAGAGTATCGTCAGAAACGCCAAAAAACGATGTTTTTAAACGCGTGCCAGCCATTTTTGGGCCCAAAAAAGGCACTTTAGGTTTTCACCCCCAGAATTCCCATGCTGTGCATGTATGGATAGGTATGTACATAATTTGCAACGAGTTTTAGCCGTCAGCGTCCATAATTTCCTTTTTTACTTATTACTGACATGTATTTACCTTTTGGCGACCTGAAAGCCATTTTTGCTCACGGAATAGGTTTCTAAATAATTTTAACAGCAGAAAGAGCTATTCCAGCATAATTGTTTTCTATTCTTAATCAAAAATTTTCGACGTTTCGCGTCAGATGCTGCAAACTCGGGAAATCAAGAGATCAAGCAATAAATAAAGCTTCTAAACGTCCTTCCGCCTACATTTCACAAATTTTCCGGTGCTTCGCGCCAGATTTCTGCTGAAGTTAGAGAAATTTAACGATTTTTCCGCAATAAATTGCCGAAAATTTCAAAAATTTTTCAGAAAAAGAATGTTGCGTTAAGAAGTGATTTTAAATGAAAGAAGACTGCATAAAAACGCTGAAAAAACGGTATATCTCGCGCGTGAATGGCAAATTTTCGGACCTATTTTCGACCGTTTTTGGAAAAGTTTGGGTTCCGCCCCTCCCTCCGTAGGAAAATCCTAGATTCGTCATTGGCTGCTATCCATTATGAACAGAATTAGCGTCTTAATTATAATATAGGAATACGACCATTATTATTAAAGGTGCCCAGTTTTCGGAGAGCGATCCGGGGCATCGAAAATTTTTTAAGGTAAAAAAAACGCTAAAAAATTTATGGCAGGAGAAAACGACGCCTTTTCGACCTTTTACATTACGCTTTATCGATCGACATCAAAAAATAGCAAATAAAACGGAAGAAATTCCGAAAATTTACCTGTGAGCGGTTTTCTGGATTATGTGGATCATTTGGCTCCTGATGGGCCCAGACCATGCGTGGGGTGGTATGCGGTTCAGAAACCGAAATACCCCCAGAAATTAAAATACTACCCTCCAGAATTCAATTCTTGAAATTTTTATTTGCTTTTTTCGCATTGTTTTGATGCCAATGGATAGTGCTCGATGAGAAACGTTGAAAAATGGTCTTTTCTCCGCCATACCACCATTTTTAAGGCCTTTTTTTGACCATTGAAGAAATCTTGCACCCCTTGGTGGCACCTACCTGTGGCCTAGACCCATTCATCCATGTGTGCTGCTGGAGTCCCAAATTTCAGATTTCGCACAAAAGTTTAGAATAAATCCAATTTTAGCCACTTTTTTGCGGTCTGTCGGCTTGAAATATCGAACTTACGCCACTTTACGTCAGATTTTCATTTTTAGCCAAATTTTTTATATAAATTGTTTTTTTAATTTTTTACGATTTGCAGTGCGTTGCCACGAATGTTTACCTTTTAATATGCTCCAAGGATGATAGAGCTTGTTAAGGCTTATATGTTTAACACGTCGGTCGTGCGTGGGCGGAAACAGGACCGACGTGTTAAAGATATAACCCTAACAAGCTCTAGAAGCTTATTAAAGTGTAAACATTCGTGGTTAGTAGTGTAATGTCCTAGAGGAGAAAGCCCCGTCAAAAGCATCGCATGCATACTTTCCTGGCGTTCCTTTCGTTTTTGAGCCTCGAAAAAGCAAATTAGTACATGATCGGATTTAGAGGGGGCGGGGGTGGGTGGGGCGCTCCTGTCGTCAAAAAATATTCTAAAAAATTTTTGTTTGCACTTCAGAAGAGTTACTTGTAGGTACAAAATACAAAGCAGGAATTTTTTATTTCTATCAACGATTTCTTGCTCCATGCCGATTTTTGCACTAATTTTGTGTTTTCCGTTGAAACTCGAAAATTTCTAACTTTTCAGGATCACAAATGATTCTGTTTATCGAAAGACGTTAAAAACGATACTTTTAGCATAACGGGCGAGTTTTTCTTGGCAAATTTGGTCACTTTTAGTAAAATTTTGGTTTCCGCTAAGCCTGTCAGAAAATCCTGGATCTGTCACTGCCCGCATAAGAAAAATTCTTGGACCGGTCTTCTTTGCCCAGAATTTCCAGACTGTATTTACTGATTACTGCGCGTGTATATGTATAGCACGGCTATCATTTACAAAATTACAATATTCCCATCGGTGATCGTACGCAGGGGTGGATTTAGGGGGCGGGGGGGGGCGGCCGCCCCCCATTGGCCCAAAATAGTGCGCAAAATGAAGGATGTTTGAGCGATTTTCAGCGATTTTCTGGTTGAAACGGCTAATTTTTCCGCCCAAGTCAGGGTTCCGCCCCCCCCTTAGGGGTACCGCCCCCCCCCTTAGGAAAATCCTGGATCCGCCACTGATCGTACGGGGTCAGATTTTTTAACCCCGGTCGGGGTCGGGAATGAGAAACCCTGGTTTTCGGGGTTGATAATTAACAGTTAACATTGCATGATTGCATACCAATTTAAAAAGGATAAAAACGATAACTCCACTCGTTTGTAGAGCATACTAATAAAAGCTGGTTAAGTTCAACATTTTATTTTCAAATCAAGTTCGAACGTGGATTTAGCAAATTAGCATTCCTTTCAACTTTAATCTTTAATCGCTCTCGCTTTTTCGTATCTCTTCCAAAGTTTTTCTTTTTTTTGCTAAATTATATTATAATAAATCTATAGTCAGTGGCGGATTTCGGATTTTCCTAAGGGGGCGGTATCCCAATTTGTCATATAGCATAAAATCGGACATTTTGTACGCCAATCATGTACATTGTTTCAAAAATTTTACAATTTTAGACCTAATTTTGCGTGAAAAAATCATTAAATTTCTTTAACAAAAATGTGGCGCGAAGCGCCGGAAAATTTGTGAACTTAAGTCGGATAGACGTCTAGAAGCATGATTTACTGCTTGATTTCCTGTATTTTTAGCATTTGATGCGATACGTCGAAATTTTTAATTGAAAATAGAAGAAAACTATGCAAAAATAGCTGTTTCTGCTGTTAAAATTGTTTTGAAACCTACATTAACAGAAAATGGCTTCCAGGCAGTGTTTTTTGTACAAGGTCCGTTTGTACATGTACAGAGATGGTCCCTAAAAGTCTTTGTACATTTTGTACACACAAATTTTTGGGTACTATGATGTAGTACGGTAGCGACTTTAGTGTGGTAAAAACAGAGTTGTTCGACCTTTTGTAGTGTATTTTGGCTAATTCCTGGGTTTACGAGGGCAAACATCATCAAGAATGGTCTTAAAACGGCGCGAAGCCTCGAAAAATTTGACATTTTTCCTTTCGAAATGCGATTTCTGCTATTATAAGATGTATAGGACATACAATTACTCATTTCTGCGAGTTTTAGACCTTTTTTGCAGTTTTTGTCTTCCCAAAAGTCTTTGTACATCTAGAAAAATCTTTGCCGAATACAAAAAAAACGTGCTTGCAGGTCGCCAAGAAAGTAAATAAATGTCATTAATAGGTATCATCCGGCGCGTAGCGCCGAAAAATTTGAGAAATTATGGTCACTGACGGCCAAAAATCATTGCAAATTGCATATCCATTCTTTATCTCGCCAAATATTTTTGGCCGATGGGAGGCAGCCGCCCCCGCCCCTTAAATCCATCCCTGTCCATGATGTATTTTTACGAATGACTAAAATGCAGAGCGTTTTGGCGCACTTTATGGTGAAAAATATGCGAACATGTATGAACGTGTTAACAACATGGCGACTAGGCGTACATTTTATGAAATATCGCGAGTGTCGAGTTTAACATATTCATTATGCTCGTGAATGAATCATCCTTTTTTGGTGTTTGCCGAATTTATTTGCTATATATACAATCCTCTTACGTACCAAAAATTAAATGCCATATTTCACCCCCGAAAAAAGGTTCAACCCTGACTCGAAAAATCTTGCCCCCGGTCGGGGGTCGGGGTTTAGGCCGAGGTTTTCCGGGGTTGGGGTCCCCGTACGATCACTGACTCCCATCTATATGTACATGTAACGGCTCGAAGTTTCGGGTGGGAGGTTCCCGGTTAGTTGTAGGGGGGGGGTAAGTGAACTCCAAGTTTTGGCCAAAAACGGCCAAAAACACCTAAAAAGGGCTAGGAAATTCGGTTTTTCCCGGAAATCGGGGGGGGGGGCGTCAAAAATTTTCCGACTTTGGGGGTTGAGAGGGATCAGTTAATTTTGGCCGGGGATCCCTCCCCGTCCGCCACCCCTCAGAAACCTGTATGCACATTCCAATGAATATTATTTGTGCGGTTTGTAAATTAAGTTTTTAACTCTGTGCGATTTTTCTTCGGCGTGTAGCTAGAAAACGATCTAATTCAACGAATTTTCGGCGCACAAAAGGAGTTAACCACGAAACTTATGCGAAATTTGATCAATAAGCCTATCAGTCTAATGCTGATGGGCAGAGAGGTACAAAACTATACTATTCGTCACGAATGTTGACGCTCTAATATGCTCCAGAGGATGATAGAGCTTATTAAAGGTTTTCCGCCCACACATGACTGACGTATTAAACATATATCCTTTAATCATAGATAGCGCGTTAGCGCCTACCTATTAAATACTTGGACCCCCTAAAACGTAACTGCCCCCCTACAGCTATACTTCTGTATTGTGCGGTTCTTTAAAATATGGAATATAAAAATTCAATGAAGCCATTTTTCATTTTTTCACTTCTACCCAGTGTGTAAAGAGCGTGTGAAGTTTTACCGTAACGTCATAACATATACTTTTTTAAAATTTAGTTCAGTTACACGACTCGTCAAATTCAGTTTTGAAAATTCTGCGTCGTCTGGTTTTTTTCGAAGTGTAGACAATTCATTGAGCTCGATGGCAGTTTAAAGAGTGTAAAGAATCTGAGGGTAAAAAACATATTATAGTCGAGTTTTAGACTTGATTATGGCTGCTAAATTCTTTGTATATGAGTTTCCCAAAAACTTATCTCCGGAAATGTACTACGGCTCAAGAACTACCGTTGGCTGACCTCCAAACCTTCTTACACTCAAAGCGGAATTAGGTCTAGGGGTTTAAACTTTGTACTCTAGTGGATCGTGTAAAAACCGGATTTTGTCTAAGATTTTTCTGCCAACTTTTCCGCTTATAAGTCGGGACACATTGAGTAGAATAAAAACAAAGCTCGATCTAATGGCTACACGCTGCAGCAAACCGCGTTAGAAAACTGAATATTGAGTTATTCATGGGAGTGTAAAGTTCGAAATTAGGATGTGAAATGGGCGAAAAAACACGTTTTTCTCCCTATTTCGATTAGTATATATCTCAAATATTATGCGGAATAGAAGTTATGCACATACAGACGTACTACGATTGAAAGGCTACAAACAGTCCCAAACAGAATTTCTTTACACTCAATGGGGAGTTAGGTCCAGATTTTTTAAAGTTTACAATGTGGTGGATGATGGAAACATACGTTTTTGTCACTTTTTTGTTCCCCACCTTTCTCCGTTTTGAAGTCGGGATAAGTAGCATAGAATAAAAATAAGGAGCTTTCTAAAGGGGTACACGTTACAGCAAATTGCGTTTATTTACCTAAATATTGAGCATATATGAACTTTTTCGGGAGGTGTAAAGTCTAGGATTGGGTGCGTTAAACGTGTTTCTGTGTGGTTGCTTCTGTTAATTCCTCCGGTTATGAGTTTGAACATGACCTCAAGTCCAAAAACGTATGAGGAATCGAACGTTATACGCTAGTTGTTCGCGTTTGTTCACACTCAACAGTGGTGTGAAGTCGTTATTTTAATATTTATTTGCCTTTAGGCCATTGTGGATACTTAATTTTTTCCATGAATATAGATCGTAATATCGATATCAGAGTAATATCGGAAGTAGGAATCCGACTAAAATCTTCTTTACACTCTGTGATTGTGTGAAGTTTACACTGCAAATTATCTTTAGTTTTAGAGTCTTGTGGAAGCTCAATATTTTGAAAATGATATACGTAAAGTCAGAATTACGACTGACTCTTAATTCTCTGTACACCCGGTAGTTGTGTAAAGTTTGCACTATTCATTTATTAATGTGTAGCTTACACAACATTTTCAATTTCACTTACTTCCAGAGCGTTGCAAAACGTGAATTATTTCAAAATATATTCCGTAAGGTCAGGATTACGAATCTGACTGTATGCTTTTCACACCAAGTAGTTGTACACTGAAAATTAAGTTCAGTTTCAGAGCGCTGTAAAAAGCTTAATTTTTCCAAAATACTCCATGTAACGTCATGTTGCAATGCTTAATTGATTGCTAAATACTTTTATTTTGTGAGCCTTACTTAACTTTGTACTTATGTTACCGTCTCAATCATTATAATACTGTATTTACGCGCAGTTTACACTATAGTAATGTTATCGTCATAACATGCGCAATTCCGTCATTTATCTACTTCCGTACAGATATGAATATACTTTCATTAACAATTGTATCATAAAGACGACGCTTTCCTAACCGTGTAATGACATTATTTTCTCGACCCATCCCATATTCATGCAAATTTAAACTAAAACGTTTGTTCACATCGCTCGCACATAAAACATGCTTATTATTGCTGAGATTTTACGACGCGCTGTTTGGTTTATTGGTTGGCCCGCTATCCGCGTTCGTCGGTCTCTGGCGCTATTGGTTTCATCGTGTGGTAGGACTATCGGTGGACGGCACAAAAATTCTGGGGGGTGCAAGATCTTTCAAACGTCAAAAATGGCCTTAAAATGGTGGTATGGCGAAAAACACCATTTTCCAACGTTTCTCAGTCGACCATTGGCATCAAAAAATTGCGAAAAGTCAACAGAAAAATTCCAAAATTGAATTCTGGGGGAGGGCTATTTTGGTTTCTGGGAGGGGGATATTTTGGTTCCTGGGGGTGCATACCCCCAAAACCCCCTATGCCCAGGTATAGATTTGGACGCATATGTCGACGTGTGTTTGCAACACGTTGTTTTCGCCCCTTAGTTAGTCGAGGCGATGCTACGCCGCTAGTGTTTTGTGCGTCCCTTCTTTCAATTGCAATTCTGTGTTGCCGCTGGATTTTTATCATTAAGTTGGTCAATGGCCGCAGAATATACTTCGATTTTTTGCGTTGCTTAGAGAAAGTCTAAGTTTTAACCGATTTTGCGACTTTAGGCATATGCATAGGTATCTTTATCCTATTCCCCTTTTTTTACAACATCTTTATAATCTATAATCCCAAGTCTATTCGTCTTTTTTGTTCTATAGGAGCATTTTTCTTTGATAGTATGCTATATCATCGTGTGAAGCATATTAGAGCGTCAACGTTCGTGACGGGCACTGTACGGTCATACATGTATTTAACACCTTGAAATTTTGAATAGGGTTTGGCGGCCATTTTTAGGAGTGGTTAAAATGATCTCAATTTTTTGGACCAAAATGGCAAAAAAAGGTGCCTAAAAATGACCAGAAAACGCAAGTTTTTGCGTGGGATTAACAATTTTTAACTTTATATGGATATGGGACGACAAAAAATGCGGCGACCAAATTCTGTGGTTTTGCGTGTTGCGAAACTGGCAGAAGTGCCGAATAACACCATAGAATTCCATTCCGGGGGTCTGTGGATTTTTGGGATTGTATCGAATTCTTGGGTGTGTAGCCATACATGTAACGGCTCAAAATTAGGGGGATCTCAGCCATTTTCAGGGAGTTTGGGGGGGGCTAAATGACTTCCAATTTTTTGAGCAAAAAACGGCCAAAAAATTCAATTTTTTGAAAAAATAAGGGGTACAAAAATTTGATGATTTTGGGGGGAGTGGGAGGGACGTCCAACTTTGGTTGGGGGATTCCCCTATCCTTCCTGCTACATGTATGGGTCTAACCCCCTCAAACCCTTCTCCCCACTCAACCCCGCCCCCAACGCCCGCGTGAGACGACTAGCTTTAGATGGGGATTCCTCTATCCTCCCTGTTACACCTGTGTCTACCATGGCATCGCGTTCTGAATTGGCTTTTTTGAAAATTTAAAATTACATTTCAAACTTGAACAGTAAAAAACGAAAAATGTAAAATTATTATCATTGTACGTTCAATGTATCGCATTGAAAATTCTCGATTTCAGCAGCATTTAGAATGGGCAAAAATTTTGAAGTCGGATATCTAAACAACCGCCTGTTGATAGGCAAGAATGATTGTGCCTTTGGGCTGTTCCTTGCGAGATCTATAAATTAAAGGAGCAAAAAGTTTTAAAAAGTACCCGATTCCAATTACATTGAACAAACAAGTTGTATTTTGGGCTAATTATAGCTCAAAAAGTGAGCGAAAATTTATTTTAGCGGTCTACCAGATACGCTTTTAGAATTTTCAATTTTTTGCTTTGGGAACCCTTGTTGAGAAGTACTCATACTTCCAAAATTTTGGGGACTTGACCATACATGTCCAGCATGGGAATTCTGGGGGTTCAGTCAGGCCAGAAAAATTTTTAAAAGGCCTTTTTGGGCTAAAAACAAAGGTTACGCGTAAAAACACTGTTTTTTGACGTTTCAGACAATGCTCGTTCTGTCTATAACATATAAAGGTTAAAAACGTTTCCAAAAAAATTTGAAAAAAATGGAGTATTAAATTGAACAAAATGTAGTCAAAGCATGTTTACAAGGCGCGAAACGCCGAAAGTTTGAGATTTTTGAGCCAAAAATAAGCTAAAAATGCTTAAAAGGGCACACTTTTTGCAACTTTTACCAACTTTTACGAAAAATCGAGAATTCTGGGGGTCGTAGCCATTTTGCGGGGGGGGGGGTCAGTTGCCATTTTGGAGGGGTTAAACCCCCCTAGCCCCCACCCTCCCAAAGAACACGTCTGTATTAGACCCACCCCCATCCCCCCGCAGCTACGCCCCTGCTCGATTTGCTATAATTCCGTTTATCTGTTATGCTTTTATATTTAAATCCGATTATCGTTCCAGATTACATTTGATTATTATCTGTGAGCTCGGATTTAATTTACACATTTCTGTATAAACCGGGTAATAATATGTTATATAGTAAATTTATTTTGGGCGGATACAGAGCGTTCATACTTCTCATGAGCGCAATTCTTCCAATTTTTCAAAACGACTACAAATCTTGGTGGTAAAGCTTATTAGTTTAGCTAGTTTATTTTAATTCTTAGATTTTAAATTTAATTTGAAATTTAGTTCATCAGCTTATCGTAGTTTTTAGTAGCCTCGCTAAGTGTCTGTGAATTATGAATTTCTTTATTTTTTGGAACTCTGATACGGGTGAGAAATTAACCGTTTAGGAGTCCAAACGGTTTTACCTAGTCTTCTCTGAAGACATCATAGAAACGTAATGTGTTAGGTATTACTCTGAATTTTGAATAGGTTGTGTCGGCCATCTTTCAGCTAGAGAAAGAATGGCTTTCTTTCTTCGGCCGAAATTGGTAAAAATAGGGAAAATTGCCTTAAAAGTTAATTTTTGTACAAAAATCGAAGGGGCCCGAAATCTCGTCCTAGAGGACGGGGATGACCGACTCTGGATGCTAACCTCCATCCCTCTCTTAATAATTTGGTGGATGTATGGCCAAAAAATTTGGCGGTTAACGTAGAGACAATAGTGGGGGATAGAAATCCCTGCTCGGAGTCGGTCGTCCCTCGGTCTGCCAGAATTTTATTTCCTCACTCATACATGTAACAGGGGATGGGGTTCCCCACCCACAGTTTGTTGTCCCCCATCCCGCCAAAGCCAGAAATTTACTGGCCCCACTCATACATGCACAGCATGGGAATTCAAGAGGGTGGTGACATTATAAAGTGCCTTTTTTGGGTCTCAAAACTGGTAGGTACGCGTCAGAAACATCGTTTTTTAGCGTTTCTGACGCTGCTCTATCTTTCTAGAGCATAAAAACAAAAAATTTCGGAAAAAATTAACAAAGTCGGAAAAATTGAACAAAATATAGTCAACACTTGAGTATAATGGCGCGAGCGCCGAAAATTTGGCACTGTTGAGCAAATAGAAAGCTAAAAATGCTTTAAAATGCATCTTTTCTGCAAATTTTCAGAAAATTTTAGTAAACTTTTAAAAAATCGCCAATTCTGGGGGAGGGTGATAAAATTTTTGCGGGGGGGGCTAGTCTCCTCCCTCAGATCATGCATGCTCCCCTCTCTAACGATTTTTGGAAAATGAATTTTTTTGCCGTTTCTAGGTATTTTTGGATTTTTTTGGCCGAAAATTGAGTCTTTTGCCCTCTTCCCTAACATTTGCCGGAGAACCCCCACCCCAATTTTCGAGCTGTTACACGTATTCCCCACCCAACTTTTGTGAAAAAAGTATGATTATTGGTCAAAAATGGAAGGATTTTTGCCGCATAAAATTGTCGACTACGCCCACGCCCTAAATTTTAAGCTGTTATACGTATGGTCGTTACTATTTTGTGTATTGTGCTGATTTGGGGAGGGCGAGTTTCCCTACCACAAAAAAATCTCATGCCTCCAAAATTTTTGATATTCCTAAAAATCATAGAATCTTCCATCTGAAAAGTGCCGATTTCCGTGCAATTATTTTTGCCCTTATTTCATTGAATTTTCCCTAAATTTTCTTATATCGTCTAAAAGTAAAATATACATTGTCAGGAACGCTGAAAAATTGTATTTTTTGTTTGTTACTCTTCTCCGTTTTTTATCTATAAAAAGGCTATTTAAGTTAAAATTTAACTTTTCACCCCTTCAGAGTTTCCATTTCGTGCATTCTCTTATCAAATGATTGAAATAATCGTCAAACTTAAAATTTTACACGGATTTTACAATTTTTGTTATTGATTGGAGATTTTTTTATTTTGTGCTGCATGTATCTAGCCAAAGATTCGGTTTTTACAAGGTACTTAACCATAGGTGCACAAGATCAGGGTCGGCAGGGGGCCGAAATCCCAAAAATCCAAAACAGTAAATTCAGTGATCGTACGGGGACCCCGACCCCGACCCCGACCCCGAAAAACCCCGGCCTAAACCCCGACCCCGACCCCCGACCGGGGGCATGATTTTTCGAGTCGGGGTTGAACCTTTTTTTCGGGGGTGAAATATAGCATTTTATTTGTTGCTACATAGAAGAATTGTCTAAATAGCATATAAATTCGGAACAAGGACGATTCATCCACCGGCAAAATTAATATGTTAAACTCGACACCCGCGATATTTCATAAAAAGTACGCCTGGTCGCCATGTTGTTAAGACGTACATACATGTTCGCATATTTTCCATTATGACGTGCGCCGAAATTACTGCGGAATCACAGGCGTAGCCGCACATGCCCCCCAGAATTTTTCAGAAATTATATTGAATTTTCCTGGCGCAATGTGTCCAGAACATTGAGTTTAGAAAGGCGCAAACGTCAAATTTTTCCGGCGCTTCGCGCCGAGTCATTATTATTTATTGTTATACAGATCCAATGAATTTAAAAGCTTGAATCTGTTAAAATAATCCAGACACTTCGCAGTACTTTAGTAATTTAATGCACTATTAGTTCATTGAATGAAACTGCACATGCTTGTTGAACATAATAGTAAAAAGTACGAAAATGTTTGCGTACCAATTTGTCTACTCTCTGCTTTGTTTATCTTTCTTTACAAGGACACATAATTCTATTTTAAATGAAAGGAAAGGCCAAATTTTCTTGTGTTTTTGCGCATTTTCTGTTTTCTCAACTAGTTAATAAGGAGGCCACAAATGGGCCTGAAAATGGTAAGAACAAAATTCTCATTGATACATCTTTCAATGACTTATTGGTTGCGACCCGTTGCTGCGCTATATACTTAGCAGAGGTCGAAAAACGCATTTCAGCTCAGAAGTTTTGTGAGGTGTTCATCAATTTTTTGAGTTTTTTGGACTTAATTCAGAACCGAGACTTTGCCAATTTGCGAAAATTTTAACTTTACTAATTAAAAAATTAGAGTGCTTTTTTACAAAATTTTCGGGGGTTCTGCTCTGACCTCCGCTGGTGGCGCTTGAGCGCGCCACCCCAGGCCCTCAGCCGTACAATCTCGTTCTACATGTTGAAAGAGATTTTTAGGAGGACAGAAAAGGTAAAATGATTCGGAATTTTTAAAAATTTTCGGCGCTTCGCGCCGCAATTAGTTTATCTGTTCTGTATGATTTAAGTGGTATAAATTGAGTTTAAAGAGTGAAAACGTCAAAAATTTTCCTGCGCTTAGTACCGCCGATTATTGTCTTAGGGCGGTAAAATATGACTGAATTTCTTGATGCTTTGCGCCGCTTATGATTTCCGAACTGTTTGTCAATCAAAAGGCGTAAATTCTACATGAAAACGGTAAAAATTTCGAAAATTTTCGGCGCTTCGCGCCATTGGCTCCTCTACAATCAGTGCGCCATAGAAAACCGTTATGAAAAAACTGTGGAAGAATATGGAAAAGCGAGAGCGATTAGTGATCAAAATTGAAAGTACCAATGCTAAATTGCTAAAACCATGCTTGAACTTGGAATGAAAATAAAATGTTGAACATAACCAGCTTTATTAGTATGCTCTACAAACAAGTGAATGTATCGTTTTTATCCTTTTCAAATTGGTATGTAATCATGCAATGTTAATTAATCTTCAACCCCGACCCACACCCGACCTCGAAAACCGGGGTTTTTCATCCCCGACCCCGACCCCGATCGGGGGTGAAAATCTGACCTCGTACGATCACTGAGTAAATTTAATGTTCACGATTTGTTTTCTGTTTTAACGATCAAAACGGTCAAAATAGCCTATAAAACTATTTTTCGCGATAATATCGCATTTTAAAAAGCATTTTCAGTCCATTTCGACTGCATTACAGCACTTTTAACACTACAAAATGCAAAAATTTATCAATTTTGGGCGCTTTTTGAGTAAAAAGTACTCAAAAATACTAATCTGGGGGCGAAATCGCTGGAAAAATTTGACGTTTTTACTAGTGATGTCCTGGGCACCGGCACCGGCGCCGGTGCTAAGCACCGGCACCGGGCCGGTGCTAGAGCTGGTACCGGCGCCGGTGCCGGTGCTAGATAAAATAGAAAAAATTAGTGTAAAAAGAATAATTGAAGCTCATTTATCAATAATTTAATGAATAAAGGCGCAAAAGGTAGCATTTTGTTAATAAAATCTTCTGATTAGCATAGTGAAGCATTTTGACTGAACTTCAGAACAAGTCTTCGAGCTTTAAAAATGAATTATTCATTTAACGAAACACATCTTATTGAAAGCATCAATTAACAGCAAGAAGCGTGGACACTAATAAATAAAGTAAATTAAAATTAAAAACATCGACATATAGAGTGGAAAGTTCTTCTAATTCTACCATCTGTAGGCAAGAAGGATGAGTACTACAGAGTAGTTTTCAACTTAATTTCATCAAATCCATTTTTATTTTTCCATTTCGTGAGCAGAAGACCGTAAAACGCAGCTAGAATTTTAAAATAGTTTTTATGCAAAACTTTTTCCTGCAAATTATTCAGAAAAAGCTTGTTAAAACTTTGTAAATGAACTTCTATGTAAGTCTTTTGCATTACTAATATATCCCATGCTTGTTTTCAGAGGCTTTTTAAAATGTGAAATGATAAACTCAAATAATTTAACCTCAAAAAGTTTTTGTGGCTATTTTCATGTTTGTTTCTTACTAGTTGAATATTTAACTAATGCACTAAAACCAAAAATTTCGATTTGACTAAAGAATCAACTACGGCACAAGCCAATCTTGATTGCGCTACACTTAAACTTATGATACACTATTTAACTTTTATTTTTCTTCGAATTTCAATTTTATTACAATTTTTTGTTTGTTCAATGCTTAAGTGAGAAAATTAATATGTATTCATAAATTAAAAATAATGAAGTCGTTACTAGCCAAATGAAATTTTGCCCTTAATATGTATATCAGGTGAAAAATAGGTACAAATTTAACCCTTTTTGAAGAAGCATACTACACTATATAAGATGCTAATGTAGCACCGGCACCGGCGCCGGTATAGGTAGCGGTACCGGCACCGGTAAAAAAAGCGGCACCGGGACATCACTAGGAGGGTATTACCTTCATCACCCCTATCCCTATGCGCACGTATGTACTTAACACTCAGTTCTTTTATTTTGAATAGGTAGCAGCAGTGTTTTTTTTACTCGGTAAAGATTTTTCCCGATGTACAAAGACTTTTTCGGGACCGTAAAGATTCTTGGGAAGACAAAAATTGCAAAAAAGGTCTGAAATTCGAAAAATTTCGGCGCTTAGCGCCGAAATGAGTAATTGTGTGTTCTATATACCTTTATTATGGCAGAAATTGCATTTCAAAAGTAAAAATGTCAAATTTTTCGGCGCTTCGCGCCGTTTTATGACGATTCTTAGTGATTTTTGGCCTTAGAGACCCAGAAATTACATAAAACACACTACGAAAAGTCGAAGAACTCTGTTTTTACCACACTAAAATCGCTGCTGTTACCATATTATAGTACCCAAAAATGTTGTGTGTACAAAATGTACAAAGATTTTTTAGGAAGACAAAAACTGTAAAAAGGTGTAAAATTCCCTAAAATTTTCGGCGCTTCGCGCCGAACTGATAAATTATCTGTCCTATATATCTTTAAAATCGCAGAATTTGCATTTAGAATGGAAAAATGTCAACATTTTTCGGCGCTTTCGCGGCGTTTTCAGATAATTTTTAGTAATTTTTGGCGTCAGAAACTCAGAAATTAGCTAAAATACACTACCAAAGATCGAAAACCCTGTTTTACCACACTAAAATCGCTACTGTACTATATTATAGTACACAAAAATTTGCATGTACAAAATGTACAAAGACTTCTGGGGACCATCTTTGTACATGTACAAACGGACCTTGTACAAAAAACACTGGGTAGCAGCTGCGTCTTCAATTTTATACCGTACCGTATTTTTAATTTTTCTTGCTATTTTTTAATGAAAAAAGTTTGAATTCTGCATTCCTAAAATTTATCCTACATTTTAACCTTTGTGACTAAAAAATTACTCCAGGATTTTTGCTTGAAATTCTAATAATTTTGGGGCTCAGTTAATATATTATTTACTCACTTGCAATAATTCCAGTTTTAATTGTTTCATCCTATGGTTAGGCATTTTTGGCGCAAATTCAACGAAGTTTAAACAAGAATGATCACGCGGCTGTATTGAGCTTGTTACCAATATCAAGATATCTGCATTTAAATGACCGTAGATTTGATATCATTTATAAGGTGATTTAATAAATTTGCTTTTGATGATCAATTGTTTATTTTTTACATTGCCGACATATTTTTGTCTTTGGTTTTCGACGTTTTTTCGTCTGTTTTTTGTTTTCTTTTGACCGCTTCCCACTAAGTGTTTGTTTTTTTAAACCTCTCTTCAACTTGAGAATTTTTTTCATTTGTAAATATTCCCAAATTCATATAAAAAAGTTTGAAAAGATTGAAAATTTGTGTTGTAACCAAGCAGACTATTGGATTTCACGCTCCAGGCTACTTATTAGACAGAGTTAGACATATTTATACATGCACAGCACGGGAATTCTGGGGGGCGTGTGAAATTTGAAAGTTCCTTTTTGGGCCCCAAAAATGGTAGGTATGAGTTGCAAACATCGTTTTTTGGGCGTTTCTGACGATGCTCTATCGTTGTAAAGCGCAGAAACAAAAAAAAATTCGAAAAAAAATTTAAAAGTCGATAAAATTGAACAAAATATAGTCAAAACATTAGTATAATGGCGCGAAGCGTCGAAAATTTACACTTTTGAGCCAATAGGTAGCTGAAAACGCTTCAAGAAAGCACCTTTTCTACGAATTTTAGAAAAAATCTCGAGAACTTTAGAAAAATCATGGTTTCTGGGGTGTGTGAAAAAAATTCTGGGCGTGGGGTGACAAAATTTCTGGGGGAATGGGGGAATGAGGGAAAAATGGGGAACTCCTAATAAATGGAAAAAATAAAATAAAAAAATAAAAAAGATAAATAAGAAAATAATAAAAAAAATGAAAAATGAAAAAAATGGGGGAACTCCCCATAAACCCCCCTCCCACGATCATGTATGGTCATACTCGTATTTCGAGTTATATTCATTTTGCGAGCTTGTTTTCGTTGAAGGATTTTCCACTGGTATAAATCTAATGCAAATATAAATATTGAATTGTTGATAAATAACGAAATTGAGACCAAAAAAAATAATATAATAAAAAATAATCAGAATAAATAACCAAAATGTAAATGAAGTGCTACGACTGTGTTCAGAAACATGTTCGAATTGTATTTTTTTAACATTTTTCTTTTTTTGCTGGTTTCTGTTAACTTTAGCTAACTAAAATATATGTTAACTTATTTCACTAATTTGTCTACGAATTCTATTAAATATACACCAATTGCATGTTTTTCGGATATTCGACCGAATTATATTTTTTCCATCGATTTTGTTAATTTTTTGCATTACGAATTTAAAATTTTGCGCTTTATTTTTCATGCTTTTATTATTTTAACTTTTCCATTTTTAATTTTTACTTATTCTAGTTTTCGTCCATGGATTTGAAAAAACGGTTCGTCGAACTTTTGAAATCCGTCGATGGCCTAGTAAGTCGAAAATGATATTTTTTTACAAATAAATATTATTTTATTTAATTTAATTTAATTTCTGATTTTTCGCGAACCTTTTAGTGTACAAAAGGATTGGAAGAGTTTGTGGAGCATGTTAAAAGCGACGATGATAAATTCGTGCCAAAAGATGGTACGGTTCATCAGCTTACTAGCAATGTAAGTAATTTCAAAAGTCGATTTGTAAAAATGTATTTTTTATAACATGTCGAAATTATTATTATTATTATTATTATTATGATTATTATTATTATTATTACTGTTAATACTATTATTATTGATATTGTTAATACTATTATTATTATTAAAATGATGTTGATGATGACGATGATGATTATTATTATTATTAATATTATTATTATTATTATTATTGTGAACACTATTAATATTGCTATTATTATTAATATAATAATGATGATTATTATTATTATTATTATTATCGATCTTAACACTATTAATACAATTATTACGATTAATATGATTGATATTATAAATATTTTTATTTATAATTATCATTATAACTATTATTAATAGTATTATTATTATTAATATCATTATTATTATTATTATTATTATTATTATTATTATTATTATTTATAATTATTATTATGATCATTATCAATATTATTATTATAAATATTTTTATCAATATTGTTGTTGACACTATTATTATTATTATTATTAATATTACTATTATTATTATCATTAAAATGATGTTGATGATGACAATGATTATTATTATTATTATTAATATTATTATTATTGTGAACACTATTAATATTGCTACTATTATTATTAATATGATAATGATGATGCTGATGATTATTATTATTATTAATTTTATTATAATTATCGTTCTTAACACTATTAATATTATTATTACTATTAATATGATTAATATTGTTAATATTAATATTTATAACTATCATGATAACTATTATTAATAGTATTATTATTATTAATAATAATATTATTATTATCAATTATCATTTATAATTATTATTATTAGTATCATTATCACTATTATTATTATCATGATTACTACTTGTAATATTTTTATTAATAATGTTATTATTATTAATATTATTATTATAAATATTTTTATTATTATTGTTGTTAACACTATTATTATTATTGTTATTTTATTATTATTATTATTATTATTATTATTATTACCATTATTATTATTAATATTACTATTATTATTATTCATGTGATGATTATTATTATTGATAATATGATAATAAAAATTATTTATTTTTTTTCGATTATTATTATTATTATTATTAATTTTTTTATTAATATTAATACTGTTATTATTATTATTATTATTATTCTTATTAGTATTAGTATTATTATTAATTTTTCTATTACTATAATTATTATGATCATTATTTTTATTAATATCATTGTAATAATAATAATTATTATGATAATAATAATTATTTTTATTTTTATTACGTGAGTTCAGACGAAAAACCATTTTTGGTGTTTAGTTCCTTAAGATATAAAATATAATAAGCAACGACGGGCACAAAATGCGATATACATTTTATCAGGTTGTTTTATTTTTGTTTTTACATTAAAGAAACACGTGATTTCACGAACAAAGGAAGATTTGTAAATAAAAATGTATCGATTTAACTTTTTTTGTCATTTCGCTTTTGTATTTCGTTCCTTCTCGATGGAAAAAAATTGAAAAGTTAACGCCGAGCGTTAAATCCTATTAAAACATCGAATTAAGCCTAAAAATGAAAATTCAATTACAAAAATCATGGAACAAATGGAATAATGTATTTTCAAAAATTAAAATTGCCAATATTAAAAGGAAAACTATTGAATCACGTCTAATAGATTACTTTACTCCAAGTTTTTGTTATTTAATAATTATTAACTATCATACATACACCGCATAAGAATTATGTTAATGTGAAATTATTAAGTGCCATTTTCGGGCCCAAAAATTGTAGGCACGCGTTAAAAACATCGTTTCATGGCGTTTCTAACGATTCACTATCTTCGTAGAGCATAAAAACATGAAAAAATTCGGTAAAATTGAACCAAATATAGTCGAAACGTGCGATTAATGGCGCGAAGCGCCGAAAATTTGACACTTTTGAGCCATTAAATGGCTAAAAACGCTTTAAAAAAGCACATTTTATACGAGTTTTTAGAAACTTTTTGGGAACTTTCAAAAATCGCGGATTCTGGGGGGTGGATGAAAAATGTATGGGGGTGGAACCCCTTTCAAACCCTCCCCACAAGATCATGTATTGTAATTATAATCCATCTGTTCGTCATTGGACTAATTATGATGGACCTAAATCCGGATTACAACCGCCTAATGAAAGAAAATCAGACTAGATAATTAATATAAATAAAAGAAAATGAAACTAAATGAAAAATTATAAATAAAATATAATAAAAACAAAAATTTGTTGAAATTCGAACCATAAAAAAGTATTAAAATCCGATGAATTGTTATGCAATTTTCCGTGATGCTATTACATTAGCCTGATGTCGGCTGAAAATTTTTCGGATGCGGGTTTTTCGGCCATTTTATGCTGTTGTATATGTGATAGCCTTCTTTTCAGTGGACAAAAATGACAAAGAAATACATAAAATGACCTCAAAACGTAGATTTTTGCCAAAAAAAAGTTGGGCATGAAAAAATCTCTGTCGCTTAATTTGGGTTCTGCGCAGTGGCGGATCTAGGATTTTTCTAAAGGGGGGCGGTACCCCTAAGGGGGGCGGAACCCTGACTTGAGCGGAAAAATTAGCCGTTTTAACCCGAAAATTGCTCAAAAATGCTTAATTTTGCGCACTGTTTTGGGCCGATGGGGGAGGCGGCCGCCCCCCCCCACCCCGCCCCCTCCCCCTAAATCCGCCCCTGGTTCTGCGGTCCTCTATTTTCTCTGACTTCAAAATTTTTTTTTGAATTATAAAAAATTAAAAAAATAAAAAAATATATCCAATTCCGTCATTCAAATTTAGGCTTTAACTTTCATGGAACAATTGATGCATTTGAGGGATTGTTTGGCCGTTGTCCTCTCGGTTGGGCAGCCGGAAGTGAATCAAGGCTTGGTGCCAAAATATTTTGGTACAATAAAATAATTTTTAATTAATCTTATTTTCAGTATATTCGCGTGTAACAAGCACACATGGGCGCGGGCGGGTTTGAGGGTTTGTACCCCCCCCCCTCACAAGTTGAACCCCCCAGATTACTGTAGATCCCAAAATTCTATTTATAGTAACATTTTTGGCAATTTTCCCCATTCTGACCTGACCCCCCCAAGAATTTCTTGCTGCCCATGTATGGTAACAAGCCTTTGGAGTCTTAATCAGCTTTCTCCTCAATTGTCCTGACGATATAACCGCCGTCTAACTTCGAAACCACGGGTTATTAGTTTTCCGCAATTTTTCTCTTTCATTTCATTCCATATGTATATTTGTCACAGTGAAGAATTTTAAAAGAAATTTCTCCTCTGTTTACCAAAAGTTTATAGAATGTTTTTGAAAATTTTTAGAGGTTCAAAATTGAAAATTTTAATCTTATAAAATTCGAAGAAAGCTTTTTAGACCAGTTTTGTTTATAATTTAGAATTTTCTAGTCGTTTTGCTCGGTGTCATTTATATCTGTCATCCATATAAATGTGCCCCCCATACACGATCTGGGGGGTTCAACCACCCCCCATCAGAAAAACTTTCACCCCGCCGCAGAAATTTTTTTCATCCCTCCCTCCAAAATCCGCGATTTTTCGAAAGTTCCCAAAAATCTTCTAGAAATTCGTAGAAAAGGTGCTTTTTAAGGGGATTTTAGCTGTGTACTTGCTCAAAAGTGTCAAATTTTCTGCGTTTCGCATTATTACACCCTTGTTTTGAATATATTTTGTTCAATTTTATCGACTTTTTATTTTTTCGTAATTTTTCCATGTTTTTATGCTTTAGAAAGATAGAGCATCGTCGGAATCGCCTAAAAACGATGTTTTTAGTGTACCTACGATTTTTGGGCCCAAAAAAAGTCTTTTTATGATTTAACGCCCCCCCCCCAGAATTCCCTCGCTGTGTATGTACAATGGTGCCCAATAAGTGCCTATTCATTGTCATGGTCTGGTTCAATCTCTGATATAAGTCAGGCAAAAAAACATGACAAAATCGTTGATGTTTCATGTATGGAGAAAGAAAAAGATTTTTCGACGTTTACATCAATTTCTGTTCAAGAAGTGGCTGTGAAAAAACGGGAAAACTTTTTAAAATTAATTTCGATGACGCTAAAAATTTTAAAAAAATCTAATTATTTGAAAAGTCGTCCGTAAATCTGCATCTCAATGGTCTATCGTGTTTCTGAGAAAAGCGAGCCACAGTAGCGGATCCAGGGTTTTTTTAAGGGGGAGGCGGTACCCCTAAGGGGGCGGAACCCTGACTTGGGCGGAAAAATTAGCCGTTTTAAGCCGAAAATCGCTAAAAATCTCTCGAAAATCCTTAATTTTGCGCACTATTCAGTGGCCAACGGGGGCGGCGGCCCCCCCCCTGCCCCCCTAAATCCGCCCCTGGTGAGCCAGAAAGCTATTTTGAGTAAAATGGTCTAAAAGCTGGATTAAATGATTAAATGGCGCTGAAAATCAAGTCGATTCTTATCTCCGATGGTTGTCGAATTTTTTTTTGTAGAGAATTTTCGATTTTTATCAAATTATCGGCCTTTACCTTGCTTATTTTCCCCCGGAAATTTCCCTTTCTGGTCATTTCTGAGACTCTGGTATGCATGTCTGGTCCATACACGCACAGCTTGGGTATTCTGGGAGGGGGTGTGGGGGGTGGAAGCGCCTTTTTCTGAGCTCAAAAATGCTGGGTACGCGTCAGAAACACCGTTTTTGGCGTTTTTGACGATGCCCTATCTTTCTAGACCATAAAAATCTCGACAAAAATTTCGAAAAAAATAAAAAAGTCGAATAAATTTGAACAAAATATAGTCAAAACATGGAGTATATGGCGCAAACGCGAAAATTCTACACTTTTGGGCAAATGTATAGCTAAAAACGTATTGACAAATGCGCCTTACATTTTTTTGGAAATTTTCCGAAAGTTTCGAAAAATCGCGAATTCCGTAGTTTGAGTGAAAAAATTTCTCCGGTAGGTGGGTGCAAATTTTCCAGAGGGGGGGGTACAAACCCCCAAAGACCCCCAAGATCATATATGGAGCTAACGCTTTGGAAACGCTGGCATATATAGATGTCTTATCTAACATATGGGTCAAGAAATTCTTGAAATACCTAAAAATACGTTTTGAAAAACGAAAATACGAAAATGAGTGAATAAATTCATAAATTTCGGAAATAATGTCGAACGTACGTCTTAAAATACTTTGAAGTTAAGATCGCTTTCTCATACGTTTTGCAAAATAAAACTACTTAATTTTGCTTTATTCATAACGTTTCTGACCAAAAATTGGGGATCATTAATCCAACCCAAAAAATGTTCAAAATTCTAAACCATTACAACATTACAAGTAACTGTTCCCCTATATGTCCGTATATGTTTTCTATTATCTCGTAGAATTAGTTATACTTTTTATTAAAATTAATTTAAAAATTAATTTTCGATTATTTCCCGCCATAAATAATTGCCCCTCTTTTGACCTCGAAAGGTGTTTGGTCCCCCAAGGCCATAAATGTATCGGTGGGATGGGAGAATCTCCCCATTCAAAGTCGAGCGTCCCCTCACCCGCTCACCAAAGCCAGGACATTTTAGACCTCCCCGTCCCTTTTTTGGAAGAAAATCGATTTTTTGGGCTGTTTTAGGCATTTTTTCGCCGTTTTTGACCAAAAGTTGAAGGTCGTTTACCCCTTTGCCCCTAAAAATGGCCGGGACCTCCCTCCCCCAAATTTCGAGCCGATACATATAAGCCCAAGGCTCAAAGCCCTTAAACTTTTGTCTTGCCCATCTACGCTTCAATTTCCCTATCAGCCTACGATCACACGATGGGCGTGGGGGGTATGCACCCCTTAGATGTCCGAATACCCCACCCCCTCCGAGAAACCAAAATACCCCCAGGATTCAATTTTTTTATGTTAATGGATAGTGCTCGATGAGAAACCTCAAAAAATGGTGTTTTATCGATATACCACAATTTTTAAGACCATTTTTTCACCTTTGGAAAACCCTCGCACCCCCCAGAATTTTGGTGCTGCCCACCTATGCCTACGAGCCGTTTATCACTTCGAATCCAATTTCGTTATGCGCAATATTTTGCGCGTATTTTATCGGCCCTTGGTTTAAACCTGCGAAACAAAGCCGAATTTTACACCGCCGTTTCGTTCGCCGATTTCTTATCATTAAAATGTTTGTTCATGCTCAACAATTATAATCATATCCTAAAAACGCTCCAAAAAACTGGCCTCATGAAATTGGTTTGTCAACAGAATCGAGAAGTCGAAAATTATTACTACGAGCAAATCAGGGATTATAGGCGTCAGTATATCGCTAGGTAAATGTTGCCATTTTTTTAATTATCGACCGCATATCTGAATAATTTTTCATAATTTTGACACATCCTCAACGTTTTGGGTCAAAAAACCAGTTTGAATCAATTTTGGGCCATCAATGAGTTTTTTAAATAAAATTTCGGGGAATTTATTGCCTCGAGTCATTGACAAAAATTGCCATTTAAAAATATTAAAATTTTATTACAAATTTCAATTTCATCTTAACGTCATTGTTGAAATTTCTACGAAATTTTTTTCGAGGTTTTTGGTCGGGAAGTTTTTTCTTTATTTTTGTTCCGGTAGTATTTTTTATTCCTGTTTTTATTGTTTTTTTATTTTCATTTTATTCTTATTTTTTATTCCTATTTTTATTATTCGTATTTTTTATTTTCATTTTTATCCTAATTTTTTATTCCTATTTTTATTATTCGTATTTTTTATTTTTTATTTTTATCCTAATTTTTTATTCCTGTTTTTATTATTCGTATTTTTTATTTTTTATTTTTATCCTAATTTTTTATTCCCATTTTTATTCGTATTTTTTATTTTCATTTTTATCCTAATTTTTTATTCCTATTTTTATTATTCGTATTTTTTATTTTTTATTTTTATCATAATTTTTTATTCCTGTTTTTATTATTCGTATTTTTTATTTTTTATTTTTATCCTAATTTTTTATTCCCATTTTTATTCGTATTTTTTATTTTCATTTTTATCCTAATTTTTTATTCCTATTTTTAATCCTAATTTTTTATTCCTATTTTTATTATTCGTATTTTTTAATTTTATTTTTATCCTAATTTTTTATTCCTATTTTTATTATTCGTATTTTTTATTTTCATTTTTATCCTAATTTTTTATTCCTATTTTTATTATTCGTATTTTTTATTTTCATTTTTATCCTAATTTTCTATTCCTATTTTTATTATTCGTATTTTTTATTTTCATTTTATTCTTATTTTTTATTCCTATTCTTATTATTCGTATTTTTTATTTTTATTTTTATCCTAATTTTTTATTCCTATCTTTATTATTCGTATTTTTTTATTTTCATTGTATTCTTATTTTTATTCCTATTTTTATTCTTCGTATTTTTTATTCTTATTTTTAACCTATTTTTTTATTCCTATCTTTATTATTCGTATTTTTTATTTCCATTGTATTCTTATTTTTTATTCCTATTTTTATTATTCGTTTTTTTATCCTAATTTTTTATTCCTATCTTTATTGTTCGTATTTTTTATTTTCATTGTATTCTTATTTTTTATTCCTTTTTTATTATTCGTATTTTTTATTTTCATTTTTATTCTTATTTTTTATTTCTATTTTTATTTGTTGTTTTTTATTTGGCTTTATATAGACGTGTGGTGGGGTCACTGGACTACCCAATATCCGACGGACCTCGGAATTGGATATTCAATTTTCGAATTCTTCGTTTTTTCGTCATTTTTTTGCTGCAAAAACTGATTAGACATTGTTTATTCAATACAATCGATTGATTGTTTGGTACTTTTTCGATATTCGAAAATTTTGGAAGCCGCCGGACCCCTAGAATTAAGGCACTGTCCGCGTTTATTATCTAAAGTTTACTTACGGTTCGTTTAGTATTGCGCATTCGTTTCGGGTTTCGCCGTTTCGAGTTTTGAATTCGTTTGTTCAAAGCCTCATGTTTACATTCATTCCTAGCGGAAAAGCCTAAATTTTTAATGGAAAACGGAAGAAAGGGAAAAAGATGAAAAAATGGAGTAGAAAAATCAGGCTTAAACAATGTGCTAGCTAATATGGTCGATGCAATATTACAGTGCTCGCCATGAATTAAGACGCACTATAATCGTCAGATTTATATTAGATGATGCGTCGCGAGCGCCGCGTTTCGTCTATAATGCGCTATCATCTCTTTTTATTTTTATAGGATATTTATCTGTATCATGCCGTTAATCTGGCGATGCGGACGGCGCACTTTAGCTATTAATAGCGCCAACAAGAGGGAAGCGCGCACGTGAATGCCGGAAGCGCGCACGTGAATGCCGTTCTATATTCAGGCGAGTGCGCGCTTCCGGCATTCACATGCGCGCTTCCTTATTGTTGGCGCTATTAATTGCTAAATTGAGCCGTCCGCATCGCCAAATTAACGGCATGATACATATATTAAATATCCTATAATAATAAAAAAGAAATGATAGCGCATTATAGACGAAACGCGGCGCTCGCGGCGCATCATCTAATATAAATCTGACGATTATAGTGCGTCATGTTTTAGGCGAGCAGTGTACGTGCATTTTTGACTCTTGGTGTAACCTTTGACCCTGGCGCAATAACTATCCCCAGAATCGTCAATTTTTCAGAAAAATAGAATAAAATGTGGCGTTTTAATGCTTTTTTTTAAATCAGGTTTTAGTTCAAAAGTGCAAAATTTGCCGCGTTTCGCGCCATATCCTCATTTATTGACTGCGTTTCGTTCGTTTATGTAATTTTTTCGAAATTTTTTGTTGTTTTTTTTGTTTTAGCCTGATCTAGAATTCCTATGTTGTACATAAATGCGACAGGGGACCTAATTAATTTGCTCTATATCTCTCGGTACGGTAACCGCTTGAGGCTGCTATCGATATGCATTTTTGGGTGTTTTAAAAGTTCCGAAATTTAAAATTAAAATTTTGAAAATTTTTTCTCATTTGCCTATTTAACTAGGTCCTTTAATTATTCTTTTTTTGAAAACAAAATTATCAAGCTTTTCCCAACTATAAAGCAGAATAAGGGCAGTAAGGTACGAGGGCCGAAATTAGGGATATTCTAGGACCTCGTTGGTTTTACGCTTTAATCCAGTGGTATGCATGCATACGCAGGCCCGTGTCCAGGATCCGGCCAACGGCCAAGAGCCGTGGGCGGCATAGATGGGCGGCACCAAACTTCTGGGGGGGGGGTACAAGATTTTTTCGGATTTAAAAAATGGCCTTAAAAGTGGTGGTATAGCGAAAAAACACCATTTTTCACTTTTCTCATCCAGCACTCTATTGGCACCAAAAAATTGCGGAAAAACAAAAAAAATTCCAAAAATTGAATTCTGAAGGGGAATTATGTTTTTTGGGAGGTGCATGCCCCCCAAACTTCCTCCCACGCCCAGGTATGGACTTGGCGGATGCAACATAAATTGGTCCGTATCTCGGAAAATTCGTCGGGATAGCTCGCGGAAAACGCATTTTTCGACCTTTTTTGACTTGCCCTATCCATTACGAACATAAAATGCGAACTTTCTGAGCAAAGAAAATTTCTGTGTACTCAAAAGGCTATAAAAAGTGCTGCTTTCTTTGTCGCGTTTAAGCCTAAATTTTGGAAAATACTTCAAATCTGACGCAAAGCGCCGAAAATTTGAAGATCGGACGACAAAGTCATGCGATTTGTCCAATCTTTCCGTGCATTTTCTTACCCATCAAATTTTTTTCGGCAAAGGTGGAGCGGCCTCTCCCCTTTAAATATAGCCCTGCGCATACAAATGATTATTGATTTTGGGTTAAAAATCCTTGGGACGCAGGTGCGCAATGTCAAACTTTCAGGGAGGGTTGCAAATCGAAAACTTGGAGACATAGCTAAGTGCCTTGTAAAAAGGGTTCTACTGGAAAAACGAAGGCACCTATCGCTTTAAAACCATCGTTTTTGAGCCTTCGTGCCAAAGATATAGCTTTTTGAACTCATAAAAATAGTTATATGTCTTTTGGACTAAAAATAGCTATTTAGCCGTTTTTGAATTCGAGAAAAGAACTATAAGTCCGTTTGTGACTCAGTAACACGAACTATCTAGCATTTCTGATTTAGCAAGGTATGTTTCCGGGTCAAAAAGGCTATATATCTAGCTTTCTAAGCCCAAAAAAGGTGGACAATACATAAAACTACTATATCCGATATTTTTCCGATTAAAACATATGCACATGTTCGGCGAAAGGGCTGAAAAGTGTTTATACTGATAGAGAAATCTTTGCTGATTACAAAAAGCCGTTGTCATTATGCAATTTCTAGGTGTCCAGTGATGGAAAATATAAAAAATGAACGGTGCGGCGCGACGCGCCGGAAAATTCTGATAATTTAACCATGTCAAGTAGAAGTTTTGGCCTTCTTACCGCACGAAGGTCAAAAATTGTCCTGTAGTACCTTTCGTTTTTTCGAAATTGCCTGACAGTACCTGATTTTCCAAAACCTTAGGCAGTGGTAGTACCCTCCTCACCAGACATGTTCTTGGGGGGTTTGACCCTCCCCTCAGAATAGCAACTGAACCCTTCGCGAAATGGCTGCCACCCCCCCCAAGAATTATCGATTTTTTTTAAAAGTTAGTAAAAGTTGTAAAAATTGTGCCTTTTAAGTATTTTTAGCCCATTTTTAGCTTAAAAATCCTAAATTTCCGGCTTTTCGCGCCATAAACTCATTTTCTGACCATATTTTGTTCAATTAACTCATTTTTTTCAAATTTTTATGAAAGTTCTTCTGACGGTTTTATGCTCTAGAAAAAACGAGCAGTCTGAAACGTCAAAAACTGTTTTTGACGTGTACCCATCGTTTTTTAGCTTTAAAAAGACTTTTTAAAAATTTTTAGGCCTGACCCCCCCCCCCCCTCCCACCCAGAATTCCTATGCTGTACTTGTATGCTCCTCACCCCCCCAACCTCTTATGCCCATGTATATATGCCTCGAAAAATACGATAGTTGTACGATTTTAGCATAAAAGAATGGCTTTTCACACTCTACCACAAGTGGGTGTACAACCCCCAGAAGGTCGAATACCCCCTCCCCTCAGAAAACGAAATACCCCCCCCAGAATTCAATTTTTGAAATTTTTATGCGAGTTTTTGATGCCAATGGATTTTGCAAGATGAGAAACGTTGCAAAATGCTGTTTTTTCGTCATACCATTTTAAGACCATTTTTTTACCTTTAAAAACTTTGCCCACCCCCCAGAATTTGCGTGCTGCCCACCTATACACTCTAGCCTCAAAGCATAACACAAAGTGCTTTTAGTTAGCCGCTCCTTTGGCCAAATCGTAAAGAGAAAAAGCCAAATTTTCGTGGTTATGTCACGAAAATTCCTGTATTTCCTACATTAGCTTCTGAAATTTTAGAATTTTTTTTCACAAAAGTTCCCGTATTTACGGCATTAGCTTTCTAAAAATTTTAGAACTTTTCTTACAGTAAATCACGTATTTCAGGTATAAGCTTTCGAGATTTCGGAAGTTTTCTTGTTTTCTCACAAAATGTCATATTTCTGGCTCAGGATACCAAAATTTTGGAGGTTTTCGTACGAAAATATTCTTATGTCCGGCAATAGCTCCAAAGTTTCAGAAGTTTTTTTACAAGATCTGTATTTCTGGCTTTAGCTTCTGAAATTTCAGAGGTTTTCTTTCAAAATTCCCGTAATTCCGGCATGAGCTTCCGATTTTTCGGAAATTTACTTACAGTAATTCCATATTTTTGGTATTAGATCCCAAAATTTTGTAAGGTTTCTTGCGAAAATTCCCGTATTTCCCGCATCAGCTTTCAAACTTATTCAATAATTCCATATTTCTGGTATTAGATCCTAAAATTTTGTAAGTTTTCTTGCGAGAATTCCCGTATTTCTGGCCTCAGGTTCCAAACTTAGAGGGTTTTTACAGAAGTTTCCGTATATCCAGCATTAATTCTCTTATTTCCAGCACAAGCTTTCGAAATTCCGTTAGTTTTCTTTAAAAAAATTCCCGTATTTTCGGCATTACCTTATCATATCAAAAAGGTTTGACCTTGGGGAGCGACCTCCTACCATAAGCTTGGCCCTGATTTTTTGTATTAATATATTTTCATAAAATATCTCATATTTATACATTTTTCGCATAATCTCATACATTTTTGTTACATATCCATTTTTCTATAAAGAGAATTCAAATAATTGTCCGTTTGCTTGCGTTTATTTTTTTATTTTGTGTATTTTTCATTATGTCATTTTTTTACTATTTATTTATTTATATACATTATTATATTGTATTATTTTACTGTTATTTATTTATTTTATTAATATTTTATTATGTATTTTTTACAGTTGGAACAGACTATTGGTTATTTTGCTCGAGTATCAGCAAAAGGTTGGCGTTCAGGAAGGGGGGCCAATCGTATCGTTGCAACAACAGGGGGCTAAGCTGAAGGACAAAGAAAGGGAAGGTCTGAAGAGCGCATTTGCGGTAGGACTTAGCCCTTTCTTTAAATTAGCGGCTCAAAACTCTGAATTTGGGAAGTGGGCCATTTGGGCAGGACGGCTAAAACGACGACCTTGTATTTTTTGGCCAAGGACGCCTGAATAAGGAAGGCATAAAAGCGCAATTTAAATTTGGAATTTTTTTCCAATTTGAATTCTAATTGATATCCGATTTGAATTTAAATTATTCGAATTTTAGTCAAATTTTAATGTTTTTTGAGCTCGAATCTGAATTGTTTTCGTTTCGAATCGATGTCCCAATTAAATTTAAATTTTGGAATTGAATATAAGAAAAAGCGACGCATAGGATTTAACACTAGCAAAACTCGTTTTGCGCATCCCGCCGCTCCGTGAATAAAAAAATTCTGAGAGAGTTGCAAAATTTTTTGAAGATAAAAATGGCATAAAAATTATAGTGTAGTGGAAATACCACTGTGGCATTCTCCTCATACATGGTGTATAAAAGTACACAGCATTCTTTCCATCTTTCATCTGAGGACTTCCCAGTTTGCCAGAGATTTTCATCCCAAACCTTTTGATCGCAGTGTGAAACGATTGCATGCTACTTCTGCTTCAATATAAGTGCATTCTTAATACATGGATGTGCGTGTGTGTGTGTACCCTCCTCCTCATCCATCCTTTGTGCTTTCAAACAAGCCTTCAACTCAACAATTCAACTCTGTGACTTCAATCGCAGCATGAAAGAATCCTCAGTGTGTAGATGGATACGAAGATACCTTCCAACATTCTGTCAAACCTCTCATGGCATCCAAATGGAAAAGTGTAAAGTTTCAAGTCTCCAATTGGATCTTCGTTTCAAAGGATAAACTCTGTGTGCCTTTAAATTTATTCTCACTCCAGTTGTTGATGTCAACCCCTTTTGTTGATTCGTTTCTCTTTTCAAACACCTGGATCCTCTTCTACATAAATTCCCGACAGAATCCTTAAAGCATTTTATGATAGGTATTTCAGCCAGTTAGTTAGCCTTCTCAGAAACCACAACATCTCAGCTCTTTCGACTTCATCTTCAAGTCAGTTGAAGGTATCGTTTCTTTCTCGCACCTTTTAGGTTTACACTGTCTTTGAAACGGGAAGCGGGATTTGAAAATCCACAGAATCATTCTCAGAAACTTGTGTTGTGAATCTCCTCTGTCACAGAGCTGAGTTTATCTTCCCTTTACAGAATTTTGAAACAGTCTGCTTGTTATAAGTGCAAGCTGGCCTTCTCAGGCCTTCGTTGGAAACGTCTTCATATCTTGTGTGTCATTGCATTCAAAGAAACTGTCAGAAAATTTTGACGTGAATTTCGTTTGAGACAGGTCTTAGTGATTTTTATAAGACCCAGTGGCTAATGCATTCATAGAATTGAACAATTCTGTTTAACACACTAAAATCGCTACTCTTCCTTTATAATGCACCCAAAAATTTGTGTGTACAAAATGTACAAAGACTGTTAGGGGACCATCTTTGTATGTACAGACGGACCTTGTACAAAAAAAACACTTCCTTGCAGTTTTTTGCGAAGACCCTCTTCATGCATGTACAAAGATCCCGGAAAAAGTCTTCGTACGAGCGAAAATTTTTGTACGTATAATATATAGATATATCATTAAATATACACATTTTTACATACTACTAGATTGTTATTCGTGACCGTCGCAGAAATTCTCATGAGTCTTGGGTTGAATTTACTCATAAAATTTGACTCAGAAAGCTAAATAACTTGCGTTACAAAATCAGAAATAATACAGCGATTGCAATTCGCTGACTGAATCTCATTATACACACCAATTTGCTTACGAACTCACCGAAACGCAACGATAAAAGTCAATTTTATCTTCAAACGGCCGAAAACAGTGCAAACTTGTTTATCAGTCCTTTTCTGCATGAAATCTTTATAAAACAGTAGAGTTGGATTTAAAAGATGCTAAAATCTGTAAAAAATGCTTAAAGATAGATTTTGGAGTGTTTAATGCCCGCGCTTGAAGCTAAATAGAATGTAATTATGATATTTGGCGCGAAGCACCGACAATTTCTTGAAAAGTTTGCTAAAACATACTCAAAAAAGCGTTAAAATTACTATTACTTCGCCCCAAAAAGTCTGCGCATTCTACAAAGATGGTTTTGAAGATCTTTGTACGAGGCCTCAAAATCTTTGTCTCGTACAAAAAAAACAGTGCTGCCCCCCCTCTAGAAATTTCTTCACCTCCTTAGCCCAAATTCGCGATTTTTCGAACGTTTCAAAAAATGTGCCTGAAATTCGTAGAAAATATGCTTTTTTAAGCGTTTTATATCTATTGGCCCAGAAATGCGCTTTGCGCCATGTACTCATTTTTTTACTATGTTTTGTTCAATTTATTTGACTTTTTGAAATTTTTTAATTTTTATATGCTCTAGAAAGATAGAACATCATCTAAAACGCCGAAAAAACCATGTTTCTGACGCATACCAACCATTTCTTGGCCCAAAAGAGGCACGTCAAAATTTCACTCCCCTCAGATTTCCTTTGCTGGGCATGTATATATGATTACTACCTTATTCCGTTATAATTCGCTTTTAATGCAGTATTTTGTAATTTTTACGCCCGGGTCCTTTGAACTTTTTTGAAGCCTTGCCCAATCTGTAAATTTCATCATTTTGATGTACGGACGAATCGTGTACAGCACTCAATGAACAGATCGCTTAAAAATTTACACCAGTCGTTCTATTTTTAGCAATTTGTATCTAATTTTAGTATCACCCGTAAGATAAATGGACAGCGTATGAATTCTGAGGGTCCCGAAACCTTAAAGGTCGAACGTTGATGGCGCGGCCAAAGGGCATAATTTTCCGACATTTCTGATCGAGTTCTATTCGTTGACATCTAAAAGAAAAATTGCGTTTTTGAAAATTATATTCTGAAGTTCTTTTGGATTATGTGAACAGGCACGTAGCTGGCCGTCCTATTCTGGGGGGACCAACACCAATTTTGGGGACTAAGCTCAAAAAGGCCAAAAATAGCAGAAAATAACGTTTAAAAAGTCATATATTTCCGATTTTTCTGAATTTTGGGGCTCTGAACCCCCCATTCCCCCCAGAGATACGCGCCTGTATCTGGGGTGCCGTCGCGTGGTGTGAAACAGATGATGCTTACACCATTGCCTGTCTGGGTGGTGAGATATTATTTGTTAAGGGTGTTGCGTAATGATCGGCACCAAACGTGAGCGTGGGGGTATGCACTCCCCCAGAAGGTCGAATACCTCCCCACCCCAGAAACCGAAATACCCCTCCCTCAGAAATCAATTTCTGAAGTTTTTTGTTTTTTTCGCTATTTTCTGATGCCAACGGGTGGTGCTCGATGAGAAACTTTGGAAAATGAATTTTTTTTGCTATACCACCATTTGTTGAAATTTGAAAAATTTTGCAGTTCGACCTCCAGTATTTTTGTGCTGCTTACCTATGATTGGCACTACCCCTGCAACCATATGAGTGGAAGCCGCAACAGGTTATAACACATCGCTTTGTAGAGACTTTAATTTTAATTAGCTGTTGGACCGAAAAAAGAAATACCCAAAAAATACAAAAAACTGATGAATTTCGACCAATAAATAATCTGTTTAGCCATACTCGCATCGCGGACTTATCGAAAATGTTCTGGCATATAGCAAAAAAGATGTTAAAACACTTCAGTGTCAAATTCTTATTCGGTCAATACCACACCCGAATTTTTCTCAGTGTTCTCTTCAGGCACGAAGCTGTGGGGGGATTAGGGGGTTCGGATTCCCCCCCAAATTAAAAACAAACCGGAAGATTAGGACTTTTCACACGTTATTTTGTGCTATTTTTTGGCTTAGACCCCCAGAATTGGCGTCGGTCCCCCCTGAATAGAAGGGCCAGCTACGTGCCTGATTCTCTTCGAACACCGTCCGGGACCTTCCTCCAAATACACTCAAATGCTCTACCCGATCTATAACGATTTCGCCTGGAATTCCGATGATCGTCTGGGCTATGCCGCCATATGTGGGCGGCACCAAAGTTCTGGGGAGTGCAAGATTTTTTCAAAGGTCAAAAAATGGCCTAAAAATTGTGGTTTGGCGAAAAAACACGATTTTTCAACGTTTCTCATCGAGCACTATCCATTGGCATCAAAAAATTGCGAGAAAACAAGAAACATTTCAAAAATTGAATTCTGTGGGTCTTATTTCGGGTTCTGGGGGTGCATGCATACCTCCCCCCAAGTACCTCCCCCTCCTCCTTCCCACGCCCAGGTATGTATGCCACTTCTCTCAATTTCATTTGATAAAATGCATAGGCTTGAATTCGATTATCAAGAGAAGCCGTTTTCGAATTAAAACTTATCTGTCAAGATGAAATTTGAAATGTTGGCAAAATTTTCAGACTTTGAAGACGTTTTATTTTAGCTTGCTTACAAACAGTAAGTTTTAACTGTAAATTGCTTAATGTATACTGACTGATTCGGCAATTGAGTTCTCTACAAGACAGCATATTGAAATTCGTTGTAGCATCCACTCGTATAACTGCGGGGTAACCATACGTGGGCAGCAAGAAAATTCTGGGGGGGTGCAAGATTTTTTTGAAGGTCGAAAAATGGCCTTAAAATGGTGGTATGGCGATAAAAACACCACTTTTCGACGTTTCTCATCAAGCACTATCCATTGGCATCAAAAAATTGCGAAAAAACGAAAAAAAATTTCAAAAATTGAATTCTGGGGGGTATTTGATTTCTGGGGGGGTTTTGGTTTCTGGGGTGCATACCTCCCCCAAACCCCCCCCACGCCCAGTGTGGGGTAACGCCAATCATTATGCAACACGCCGTAGTTTTTGACTCAACATTAAATTGAATCAATAAAAAATAAACTCAAAAACTGGCATAAATGTAAAATAGTGTCGAAAATATGTTAAATTCACACTATTGGTTCATTCCAAGCATTTTTGAAGAAAATTCTTGATTTTTTGTCCATTGTTCTCCATTACGCCCGATTTTTTCTGGGAGAAATTTCCCTTTTTTAACATTTAGGGGTTGATCTTCAAACCCCCTCCCAAAGCATATAAATGTGGTATCGAATATTTAATTGCGACTTATTTAACGTTAAAAATATTTATTATATATTTTACATTATGTTTAATATAACTTTTTGCATATTTTGTTACATATTGAACGCTGAGTCTTATCTTTATTTACTGTCCACTATTCAGTTTTTCAAGCTATTTTTTATTTACCTGCCAAATACATAGCTATTTCGGGGCTATTTTACTAAATCAATTTTGGTCTAGGATTTCAATAAAGAATTTGAAGTCATGATATCGAATCAGATGTGTTACTCAGTACCAGACGCCGAATTAGCGGCTCAGTTGAGGAAGGAAATAAAGGAGCTCGTTTTGCCCAAATACGCTTGGTTTTATAACAAGTCAGTTGATTCTGAATTTTTTACATTTCTAATTTTACTTTTTTTTAAATTTTTCTTTTCCTTCTAAACCTATTTTTTAAACTTTTCTATAAGTCCTAGCCCTGCATTATTTGGGGAGTTTTCCAGCCCCCCCAGAAAAATTTCCAACCCCCGCAAGAATTTTATCACCCCCAGAATTTGCGATTTTTCAAGTTTCCAAAACTTTTCTGAACATCGATAGAAAAAGTGCCTTTTTAATTGTTTTTAGCTGTATATTTGGTTGAAAATGCCAAATTTTCGTCGCTTGCGCCATATACTCTTGTTTTAACCTATATAATGTTAAATTCATTCGATTTTTTCGTAATTTTTTACGTTTTTATGCTCTAGAAAGATAGAGAATCGTCAGAAACGCCAAAAAACCATGTTTTTGACGCGCGCCCACCATTTTTGGCCCCAAAAAAGGCACATTTTAAAAATTTTTCGGCCTTGTTTTTCCATGCTGTACTCGCAGTGTTGAATTGGAATAAACCTGAAAGTTTAATGAGTAATGTAGCGTGGAGAGAATGGCAAATAATGTTGTTAAAGGATGCTCAATTGTAATGAAACATAAAAGTTACAAGCGGAACGCTGTTATCATCATGTTTTCAGCAATCATATAATTTGTACTTGTTTCTATTGATTTTTTCCAATGCATATGTAGATGGGCGCCCTTGAATCTGGAAAACCATCAGAAAGGAAATTTGAGAATTCTGATCGTTTTTTCGCCATTTTTATGCGCTAATAAACAGACCTCGATAAGAAACATCGAAGAATGATGTGTTTCTCCCGTAACTTTGTTTGTTTCGTACTTTTTCTAGCTTTCACATTTTTTACTCATTTTTATGCGCGTTTTGACGCCTTTCTGACCTGGAATACACTGTTTTATGTCTTATAATATTTAAAAAAATCATATTTCCGACTTTTATGCTTTATAACCTTCACTTGGTTATTCACTGTTTGTTAGCTGATGAGGCCATACATGATATTGAGGGGAGAGGGGAGTTGGGGTTTTCACCCTCCTCCAGGAAAATTTACATCCCCTCCTCAGAAATTTCACCCCCCCCCAAGAATCCGCGATTTTTTGAAAGTTCCTAAAAATTCGTGGAAAAGGTGCTTTTTTACGCGTTTTTAGCTATGTATTGGCTCAAAAGTGTCAAGTTTTCGGCGCTTCGCGCCATTATACTCATGTTTTTTTAACTATATTTAGTTCAATTTTATCGATTTTTTCGAATTTTTCTATGTTTTTATGCTTTAGAAAGATAGAGCATCGTGAGAAACGCCGGGAATTATGTTTTTAACGCGTACCCAGTGACGCATCCAGGATTTTTTAAAGGGGGGTTCGGTACCCCTATAGGGGGCGAAACCCTGTCTTGGGCGGAAAAATTAGCCGTTTTAAGCCGAAAATCGCTAAAAATCGCTCAAAAATCCTTAATTTTGCGCATTATTTTGGGCCAACGGAGGGCGCCCCCCCATACGTGGGCAGCAAGAAAATTCTGGGGGTGCAAGATTTTTTTGAAGGTCGAAAAATGGCCTTAAAAATGGTGGTATGGCGATAAAAACACCATTTTTCGACGTTTCTCATCAAGCACTATCCATTGGCATCAAAAAATTGCGAAAAAAACGAAAAAAATTTTCAAAAAATTGAATTCTGGGGGGGTATTTTGATTTCTGGGGGGTATTTTGGTTTCTGGGGGGGTGTGCATACCCCCCCCCCAAACCCCCCCCCCCACGCCCAGGTGTGGCCCCCCCCCAAATCCGCCCCTGCGCGTACCTATCATTAAGGCACTTTTAAATTTCAACCCCCCAGAATCCCTACGCTGTGCATGTACGAGTATGATAAAGACGGTACATAATTAGCGACGTCTTCGTTTTACAACTATCACGCCGCAAATTTTACCAAAAATCCTGAAAAATACGTCAAATATACGACTCAGGATGTTCTCGGATTGGTTGGCAAATTATTTATGCGTTGATGCCATAGACGGACAGCACCAAAATTCTGGGGAGGGGTGCAAGATTTTTGAAAGGTCAAAAAATGATCTTAAAATAATGATATAGCGAAAAAACACTTTTTCAACCTTTCTCATTCTCAACGCGCACTATCCATACGTGGGCAGCAAGAAAATTCTGGGGGGGGGTGCAAGATTTTTTTGAAGGTCGAAAAATGGCCTTAAAAATGGTGGTATGGCGATAAAAACACCATTTTTCGACGTTTCTCATCAAGCACTATCCATTGGCATCAAAAAATTGCGAAATTAACGAAAAAAATTTTCAAAAATTGAATTCTGGGGGGTATTTTGATTTCTGGGGGGGGTATTTTGGTTTCTGGTGGGGTGCATACCCCCTAAACCTCCCCCCACGCCCAGGTGTGGCACTATCCATTGGCATCGAAAAATTGCGAAAAAAGCAACAACAAAAATCCAAAAATTGGATTCTAGGGGATATTTCGGCTCCTTGGGGGGGAGGTATTCGGCCTTCTGGGGGTGCATACCACACCCCTCCCACGCCTGCGTGTGATTAATACGCGCATCTTGTGTTCTTATCTTCGCGTTAACCTTCGTTGTGTATTAATTATATGAGCTTACGTCTTTTTTTGGTTGTCGAACCGTATTGTTTCGAGTTGGGTGCTATAATAGTAAATCAATTTAAGCCTACTTATTTCTGCTCACCTGTTCAGGCGACTTTTGAGCACACCTGGGCGTGGGGGTTGGAAGCACTGTTTTTTTTTGTACGAGCCTCTTTGTACATGTACAAAGATCCCCGGAAAAGTCTTTGTACGAGGGAAAATTTTTTCGTACATATAACGTATAGATATGCAATTGAATGTACGTCCCTCAATTGGATATTTCCTTTGCTTGTCTAACTTCACGTCAAAGAAACATGGCTGCAAAAAATACTTCAAACCAAAAACTAATTGGCACAATTTTCGATTGTCCTAAATTCAACTGGTTATATTAGTTCGGCAGGAAGCGTTGAAATTTTCATGAGTCTTGGGTTGAAATTACACATAAAATTCGACTCTGCAAGTTAAAATGACTTGTGTTACACAATTATAAATAATAAGCGGTTGCAATGCGCTGACTGAATCTCGTAATAGACACCAATTTGCTTATGAATTTAATGCAACGCAAAGATAAAAGAGTCAATTTTATCTTCAAACGGCAGAAAACAGTGCAAAGTTGTTTAATAGTTCTTTTTTCTGCATAAAATCTTTATAAAACAGTGGAAATAGATGTAAAAGATACTTCAATCTGTACAATGATGCTTACAGATAGATTTTGGAGTGATTAATACCCGCGCCTGGAGCTAAATAGAATGTAAGTATGATACTCGGCGCGAAGCGCCCAAAATTTTTAGAAATTTTGCTAAAAATACTCAAAAAACGTTAAAATTACTATTACTTTGCCCCAAAAAGTCTTTGCACATGGCTCCGAAAATCTTTGTACGAGCCTCAAAATCTTTGTCTCGTACAAAAAAATAGTGGTTGGAAGGTATGCACCCCGAGAAACCTAAATACCCCCGCCCCCTAGAAAACAAATTACCCGCTCCAGAATTCATTTTTGAAAAAGTTTTTCGTTTTTTTCCGCAATTTTTTGATGCCAATGGATAGTGCTCGATGAGGAACGTTGAAAAATGGTGTTTTTTCCACCATACCACCATTTTTAAGGCTATTTTTGACCTTTGAAAAATATTGCACCCTCCCAGAATTTTGGCGCCGCTAACCTATGCTGTTGAGCCAACGCTATTTTGACTTCGGATTTCAAAAACATTTTCCTTCAATTGTCATGAAATAAATTAAAGATGCTGATCACATCACATTGATTGGCAGTGCCCAAATTTGGGAACGGGGCGTGGAAGGTCCTTAAATCTTAAAGGTCAGCAAATGTGCCGAAATATTGATGATTGTGGTATAAAAATCATTTTTCGACATTTCTCATCTACAGCTCGGCGAGTTGAGGTCGAAAAAGTCGCGAAAATTCGCAAAAAAATTATTT